>JAIPRN010001244.1:36249-50743 GCA_025469175.1 Geopemphigus sp. TES_GeoC_2020 | reverse complement strand
TTAAATAATACTTAATAATAATTCACAATGACTGTTTACTTTAAATAAAATATAATTTATAAGCGCAGTAATTTAGTCAATTATTCCTTGTATTATTATAGTTTACTACTATCTACTTTACTAATAATTTATATACTATATATGCATAAAAAATGTGTATACCAAACAAATAATATGAGATTTTATAATATAATACAATTAAATTTTACTAACCCATGACTTTTAGACTTTAATCCAAGTTCGGCACTTTTTAAATGTAAATATTTACGTTCTTCAGATGTTAATGATGAGGGGAAAGTATAAGCTGAAACAAAAACATTATAGTAAGTTGTAAGACATTTATAAAATAAAGTATATTTATTTATTAAATATATTGAAAGTATACAATTTATTTTTTAACGCGTTTAATAATTTATTAAACTAAACAATTCATTATATCCTAATTTAATATGTAATATTTACATATATTATACAACATAGGTAGTTTTAAATGAAAACAAGTATTTATTGAACTAGACAATGAAAGTATTTACATAATTCATGTGTATAAAACCAACTTTTTCCCATCAATTAAAAATTGTATAATTTACATAATAAGTAGTTATATTTTACTTGTCCTAAATTTTATATTATTAGATATTTATTACTACAAAATTATGGTTATAACATTGATATATAATTATAATTCTATAATATTTCAAATATTAAGATTACTACATATAAAATTTCTATTACATTACTATTATGAATTTCAATATTAGTTAAAAATTTAATAAGCCCTCGTGTTTTCTTTTTTTGTTGAATATGGAATATATATTATATATTATGTTCTTAAATACATATATGATTTTATTTTACGTTAAACAAAAAACATTGGAATTTAAATACATATTTAATATATTTATAAAAACAAAATTTTAAACATAAGATAAACCAATATTTTAAAATAAAAAATATAATTGTATTTAGCAAATTTTTTAAATATCATTGGCATATAAGTTAATGTTATAAGTATATAATTACTGTGATGCAATAGCTTATCAGATTTAACAAAATATATAAGATATTAAGTAATTAAAACACTTGGATCCAATTATTTTATGTTTATTGTAAAATTAACAGTTTACCCAGTAAATCAGATGACATAAACTTTTGTAATTCATGTGACAGTAAATCTTTACAGTCTTGTGATAAATTTCTTGTAGGGGACCTAAATATTTCAAAAAATAATGTTAACATAACATAAAAACAAATTATGACATATAAGCTAATAGTAAAAACAAACAACACATATTTATTATAAAGTAACAAAATATAAAAAATATTTTTATAAATAGGAATTCATGAAAAACATACATGATGAGAGTTTGATTGTAATAACTTCTAAATACTATTACTAAATAAATATAAATAATTGTTTTAATGTATAAATTTCTAAAACTTAATTGATTAATTACATTGTAACTAATTAATATTTAATACCAAAATTAAATACATAACGAACTCTCAACGTTTTTGAAAGAAATAAAAACAAGCGTTTAAAACAAAATCATGAAATATCCAAACATGGAATCTGAAAAACCGCAAAAAGTGCTGTAAATTCCAGTGCAGTCAACTGACATCAAAGTTTTAATATTGGTCACATCATATAATTATGTCACACGCTAGTAACAATGAACATTTAAAGGGAAAAGAAGAAAATAAATAATAATCTTAGTATCACTTATAAAAAATATATAGCGCCAAATTGTATTTAAACTCCTTATCAACCATTATTATTATTAATATAATTTATAATTTTATATTTATGTATACATAAATAATAATAATAATAACAAATATACCAAGACTAAAAATATTATATAATCAATGCTTGAATTGATTATATAATATAAATGAGGAATGCAAAATAAAACAAATGTGCATTGTTAAAATATTAAATATCTTATTCACTCGTTAGGAAGGCATTCGGTGAGGGTAACCAATGAACATTTTTTATAGTGTAACAATATTATTTATAAAAATAAATAATTAGTCATTCTATTTTATACTATTACAATAAAAAATGTTAATATTTTAATCTAATAAGTTTATGAATATTTATATGAATGATCAGTCGTAATCGTCTTATTTTAGACAGCTTGAATCATTTGAATTACTTATACTAATTTGTATTTAACTTTCAACGTATTACTGTCATAAACAATTGAATACGAGGTTAAACGCAATTAATAAATTTTAACGAAGATTTATGTTTAAAAGATAAAGCGTCTTTTTTTTATATTTTTTTATTTTAGTGGTTGAATTAAGAAAAAATAGAAAAGGTATTTTGAAGATTTAGAAAACAGTTTCATCTTTATACATTTTAACCTTCATCATACTGGTCCCCGTGTTTTGCTTCTAAAAAAAATTAAGATACTCTCGAAATCAGTAAAATAGAAAATATTTAATCCCTTATAACCATTCCCAATTTAATTAAATAAATAAAAATAATTAATTAAATTAATAATAATAACAAATGTAATGTGTTTATAATCGTAAATTACCTTTGATGGATAATCTGTTCGTGTCATATATTTTATATTATTAGATTATACGTCGATTTATTAGTTATTTTACGGTTATGTTATTTCTACATACATTATTTATTTACATAAATAATTTATGTTGAATACACGGTTACCACAAAAATATTTTAATTTAATTAAACAAAAACGTATAAATATTTGCATAGCTATATGTGTTTCAAATTATATGAAAAAATTACACTAAGTAGATACATCCATTCCTGATTGTCTTATATATTCAGATCGTATGATTCCTAAACATATTATAAAAAAATTATATTAATTATATTTTGTATAATATTAAAACAATCAAGTTTAGATGTTAAAAATATTATTTTAATACAATAGCTACTATACTAAATGTGGTATAACATGATATTATTTTATGATATACTTAGAAATTATATTTTTAATTCTAAACGTTTTTAATTTTAAGTCCGTGTACTCATTGAATACATTAAAAAATTTTTTTAAACTTGTGAATTGTTGTATGTATTTAAAACCCTTAAAATAACTTAGTAAAAAAATTAATTAATTTTAATATAATTTTTTAAATAAAATAAAATATATATTGTATCGAAAAATTATAAAAAATATTACACATATAATAACGCAATACAATAAACCAAACATGGTCATTAACATTGATCATGAATACAATTAACATTAAATGTGAAGTAACCCTATACAATTTAATAATTTTTTTATCTTCACAATAATAAAATATGTGTACTTACAATATAATACAATATAAATGGATAATAAAAATTTGAAATTGGTTAAACAGATCGACGGAAAAGTGGGATACGATTCTTAAAAAATATCAAAATATGTTATTCATGATATATATATTAATAATACATAATTGTAAATTGCTTATATAACTTTAAAATCGTTAAATGATTTGCACCTGGGGAAAAGGATAACCAATAGTTTCATCACCAATAGAAATATAAAGTGTCAAATATTCAGGATTTATCAACTAATATAGGGTGACCAAGCTTTGTTCGGTATTTTTTTGTTTACTTCGTTGGATTTGTTTCGTAGAGATCTTGAATTTGAGCCCCTTCTCGAGGGTTTACAACAATTAGAACTGGTCAAAAAAAAATTAGTTTGAAATTCGAAAAAGTGCTCTCACGACCGTGATTAAATTTATATTGTAAATCTAATTGCATTAAACGCAAGATTATCGCCGTACGTATATTTGGTATAAAGTTGGGATTTCTACGACAATTTTAACCGTTCAAACGAATTTTTTTCGTTTTCGATGTTTATATTGTAAAAAGTGAAAAAGTGAAAATGAAACTTAGTTAGATCGATTTATTGCTTTCGAAACCCCCTGCATACTAAATTTCATGAAAATCGTTGGAGCCGTTTCCGAGATTCAGATTATATATATATTTGTATATACAAGAATTGTTCGTTTAAAGATATTAGATATTTATCTTTAACTATATATATATATATGCACAACGATAAAACAAATTAAAAATATCTAAACATTACTATGTTTAGATATTTTCCATTTGTTCTTTCATTGTACTCTTAATTTAACTATATTTTACATTGAATCTTAAATGTTTGAAGGGTCAATTTGATAATACTGCAATTAATAATTATTATATGTTTATATAAAAAAAATTAGTTTTATCGAGAAAACAATATAATTTCAAATTATTCAGGTTATATATATATATATACACGTCATTATAACGTTGTTATATTAAATTTGTTTTTAACGAAATTTTTAATTAAATATTTTTTAACTAACAAAATCTTATAGTCTTGTAAATTAGATGCATGTATATTTATGAGATTTTAAGTTAAACATAAAATATATTAGGTAATATATTCATGTAAATACATTTGTTATATAATCATATGTAATTATTACTTTTGTGGTATAATAAATATTTTATATTACTCTCTGTAAAATGATCTGGACTTACATATTTCAAACAAAGCATGTAATGTCATGCTTGTTCTACAATTTGAATTTTTATGTTCCTACAAAATACATATTATATTAGACATCTTGTATTAAATTACAACTAAGATATTTATTAAAAAACATTTATACGACAAATTAATAATATATTTCAATTTTAATGTTTAATATATCAACAATGTTTAAATAATGGAGTATAAGTGAAAAGTATTAAGTATACAATTAGTGGTAAATGGTAGTATAATAGGTCATATATATTTATATATTAAATAATAAATAATAACTTTTATTAGTATTTATAATCAACAATATTATATATTAATATTTTACTATTATTTTTAATTTTGATACAATAAAATTTGAAGTATTTATATATTAATTATTCATCTTTTTCTACGCCACTATACTAATATTATATAACAGGAATTACTTATATTATATAACATTGGATAATGGAACAGTTTAAATTGACAAATATGACCTGAATATTATTTATGATGCATGTGACTCGATTGTGAAGTTCACTTCTACTGGTTTAGCGGTATTGTACGTTCATCACGAGTCAGTTGATTTGAATCATTGAACCTTCCAAATCTTATTTTTTTCAATCCATTATGAGAAAGATAAAAGTTAGTTGATCGTTTGATAGTTGGTTCAGTGTACATTTTACTTGTTTAAAAATGATTTAGGTTCCTGACTATTTGGAATTTTTTTTAAAGTTAAATTACTGTTATATCAATTTTTTTGTCTATTAATCATTGAGTAATAGGATAAATTACGTATTATTTAAATTTTAATGTTTCATTCAATGTAAATACTTATATGAAGATAATTATTCAGAGCCGGGTAATATTATAATACAACAATACGAGTTATAGGTACAAGTTGTGGAAGTTATACAGGCTAATGCTTAGACTCGATGCCAGTGAAATTGACAATTTCAAAATCTATAATAACGCAAAGCATTGATGCATGTGGAGGTTCACGTTATTATGACAATTATAGAAACGAATTCAAACATACAAAACAATATTACGATTACACAATAATGATAGAAAATCCGTTATATATTGATTCGTTATGGTTGGCAGCACTGGAAAACTGAGCAGAACATTAAAACGTAAGGAGACACTGTTTACATTATGTATTTTCTCCATGAACGGTGTGTCCGCCGCCAACACACGCACGGGCACGAGCCTGGCAAAAACAAGCGTCGGTGATGCCCTTTCTTCCTTTTTTCACATTGCCATTCTAACCGAACGGTTGTTGACGAATAATACAAACATGAGTCGGGCATGAAAAATTACGCCAAGTCCGATTCGCAAAACGTTGCAATTGCCGATGAAAGTTCGTATACAAGAAAGATCGGCCGAATAGAAAAGATTTAGTACTCGGAAAATCGATCGAAATCGTAATGATGCACGTCACGTGACCCACGCCGGCCAATCCGGACGTTGCATCTTAATACACCACCCCGTCCCGCCCGCCGGTCAGTAGTTTTCGGGCATTAATGGTCGTATTTGTGAGTTTCTCTGCTTTTGGTACGGAAATTAATTTATTACCGAAGCGCCGGGACCGTGATGGGTATTCGAAAAATGACCGCGTAGTGTCGAATTTATTAGAAAAGGTGTTTTTACCGAGCGCGTGTGCTGCCCACCACGGGAAATACACAACCGTTCGCCGTCCGTAATCCGACAGAGATAAGTACGACGCGCCGTGTTACCGCGTAGCCGTCAACGCTACCTCAGTTTTCCGACGGGATAGTATATGAGAATTAATAAATATTCAAATCGTAATGGACGCGCCATCGAGTTCCGTTAGCTCTGGGAAAACGTTTATCGCGCGATATAATTCGTCTGGCCGTCACCGTCGTTCACGTACACGTTGTTAGCGCCTTGGCGGTACCGTTTATGTATGTTTCAACCACAGTCGAAAGGTACGTTTTTCGTCGACCATTCGTGTAGATACACAAATTTCGAAGTCGCGATGGCACCAGTCATGTAGCATGTTCGCGACAAGACATTTCGCGCGCCGATAGCGTGTTTTTATTTACAAATGTCCCCTGTACCCCCGAGCGGGGGTAACCCGCCATGTTGATCGGTAAGCGCCAAAAACGCTGTGTGTGTGTATAATACTATTGGTGGCGTACGCGCGCGTACACACACACTAACACCAACGTACATGTCGCGGTCGTCGTCTGGTTAGTGGTCGCGACGGTTATAACACCCAAACGATACAAACGTGTTGTATAATAAATATCGCGTTTTTGTGATATAACGCGTTGTCTATAGTGTTTGGGGATTTGATTAGTTTTCGTGTGCGTCAATGTTCGTCACACGCAACCATCATCGACGGCTCTGACTATCGCCGCCTCAGCAAATACCGACGACGCCGACGCTATGTTTGCGCCATCAAACAGGTAGCCTGCCGTGTATGTGTGTCCATAACATTATCGTCGTCGTGTCGGTGTCGCACACGGCATCCAGCAAAAAATGTCGCCGCCTATGGCTGTCGCAACATTCTGATGGAGGCGGTGGTTTAGCCATTGCCGCCGTTTTTTGGTTTACCCGCGGTTTTTGTTGCGCGCTCGTGTAATTTCGCGCCTAAAACTAGGTAGGAATTAGGTTTTTAGCCGATCACATTGGGGTATGATTTTTAAATCTCAATTCTTCAAATGTATATTTCGCAAAGTACGTTTGTTACTATGACACTGTTGCTTTCGTCAGGTCATTCAGTTGTTCTGGTAATTTTTTTTATTCAATTTACTGTTTATATTGCTTTTTATATACTATTTTCTTAACAGTCATAAAATTATTTTCAGTTTGTCGTTAAATTTTTATTTGTCAATATTACCTAGCGCATTTGTTATACATCTTTCAAACATGGTTAACTAATAATTACTGTATTTTTTTATTTAACTAAATATTGCGTTCATAATTTGTTCTAAACTTCAATCATAGCTCATAAACATAATAGCTTGAGACAAGTTTTTGTTTATGATGTACAATTAATTAGATAAAATTGTATTGCTAGAATATTTTTAAATATATAATGGGTACAATGAACAAAACATTTCATATTTTATATTATTACTTTGTTTCATGAAATTAATCAAAGGTTAAATACAAATTTAAATATTAGTATATATTCAGTTATGTTATGTATTTGATATACCAATGGACTCTGTTAATATGATTTTTAAGATTTACATATACTATATTTATTATTATAAAATAATGTTTTATAGTGTATGTTACTGTATTGTATCTGTATATCATATTCTAGATGCCTTTATATATTAACAATTTTCAAACATATGGTTTTGGTGTGGACATTCGATATTCTATATAAAAATAATGTATTCTCAATTATTTCCACAAAATTCATTTAAATTTTGTAGGTCATAATTTTGTAATTGTTCTTTAAATGAAATAAGTTACATATTAAAAAATTAAAGTCAAATATTTATCCTAATTTTCACTCTTCATTCTGTCAACATTTTTCTGATATTATTTCTATTTAAAAAGAGGAACGTTTTCTAAAAATACTTAATTTAAATGAATAATACAAAATATGCTATATAGCACTTCCTTGATAACACAATATACCTACATATAATATTTTGTTTAAAATAATTATTTCTAGATAACTTTTATATGCTTTTGAAGTAATTTGTATATTTTTCTTAGGTATTGGATATCAAAAACATTTTTACAAGTATATTAAAAATTAATAAAAAATTTAAAACAGATTTGAAGGTTGTTCCAATAAGAGAAATTATAAGATTTGTAAAATATATAATTTTGTATCATTTTCAAAAATATATGTATATGAAAATGCATTATTTAAATGGCTGTAATAAACTTTATGCTTTACATTTATTCAGTTAAATTAATTGGTATTATTATGTAAAAGCATGGTCATTTTAAACAATACAAATTTAATTGTAAGTTTACATACATATTATTTAAATATAAATATATATTATTTTGTTTTAGTGGGTTCAATATGCAGCAGGTGCCAGTTTCAACTCAAAATAGTGGTGTGCCGGCAGTAAGTATTCTTTTAGCTTCATTTTAGTAATATCTATTGAATTATTATAATTAAGTTTGTGTGTTTATATATAATTCATAAATATATAGATATATGTTTGATAAAAGTGATTATTCCTACAAAATGAGATTTTTTTTTTCTATTTAATATTTATAGTAGTTTGGTATTTTATAATAATAAACAATATATTTAAAATTTAGTAGATTTAGGTAACTTTAAACACCTTATAATGAAAAAAAAAAATTAATTTTTTAGGTTGTTAGTTTAGTATTTTTTATTAATATTGGTGATTCACAGCCTATAAAATTGCCCAGAACATTTTCTTATTTGTAATTCATTGTGCAATTTAATTCAAAATAAATATTTGGATTTTATTTTAACATAATTCAGCTGTATATACTTATATAATATATTAAAAATGTAAACAAAAATGTTTATTATTTTGATACCCAGATGTAGAACTTGATAATGAATAGTGTATATAATTATTTATAAAATTTAATCTTATTTTCAAATAATAGGATACTGCAAATGCCAAGCCTGATGGTGGAGATATTCCACCTCCAAGGAATGAGCCTTATATTGAGCCAGTAAATGGTATTGTTCAGCCACCAGTTGTACCTCCACCAAATCGACCGGGTCGACTTACTAACAAACTTAATTTCCTTCAAAAGACTGTGATGAGGGTTATTTGGAAACATCAACATGCATGGCCATTTCAACAGCCAGTCGATGCCAGCAAACTAAATTTACCTGTAAATATTATTCTTTTATACACAGCTAACAGTTAAAGGTCTGAAGTTATTTAAATGTTTAATGGTTTTTGAATATAAGCTATCATATTTATATTTATCTTTATTATTTAACATGATTTAATTTTTATCAAATTTTTAATTACATATGCGTACATATTACCTAATATTTTAAATATATTTAAACATTTTTTTATTGTACTAAGTCGTTTGTATATAAAATGATGGTCAGAAGAAAATCCATTTGACTATTCTATGGAATATAACATTTTAAAATATTTATATTTATATGCATATTAGGTATTTGTTTTTTTACTATACTCCATTTAATAAGATAATACATTTTTTGTTATTTTAATATAACAAGAGTTCTTAATACTAAAGCTAATATGAGAAAAAAGATGTTATTAAAAGTTGCCTTTATATTAAAAAATATTTTTCTTAAACCTAACATAACTAACTAACAAGAAAATTAGTAAATTATAAGCTTTTAATATTTAAAATATTTCTTAACATTTTAAAATTAGAGATGTTATCTGGAATTTAAAAATGTATGTGCATAGATGGTGTTATAATATTTCATGCAATAATTGCATTGAAGAATTTACATATTTGATAAATATTTATGTGATTTCAGACTATATTATACGTAAGTATTACATATCTTTAATTTCATTATTATTTTTTTTTGTAGGACTACCATAAAGTAATCAAAAGACCCATGGATTTGGGTACAATAAAAAAACGTTTAGAAAATAATTACTATTGGTGTGCTGATGAGTGTATACAAGATTTTAATGTGTTGTTTTCCAATTGTTACGCTTACAATAAAGCTGGTGAAGATGTGGTTGTCATGGCTCAAACACTGGAAAAATTATTTCTTGCCAAGGTATGTGTTAAATTATTTCTGTATTCAATAAACTAAATGTATGATGCATAAATTAATGAGCATTATATCTTGTATAGATGGGGCAAATGGTAAAGGAAGAAACTGTATTGCCCCAACATAAACCTGTAAAAACACATTCAATTGTTCAGAAGCCTCCTCCCAGTGCAATGCAACCAATAGCTGTAACTCCTGGTTCAACTGCTATAGGTACAACTCCTCATTCCCAACACAATTCTCTACCACCTCAAGTAAGTTTATATAAAAACCATTAATTTCAATATTTCAAATAATATTAACTACTAAAGTGAATTTGTTATTTATTTATAGTTTACACTTATATTATAAGAGTGTTATGCAAATATATTTTGATACTTAGTAACCATAGAAATTATTTTACACCAGTAGATGTAGTTATAATAAAATTATTTAAATTATAAAAATCTGCGAGTACTTTGAGATTTTATATAATGTATTATTAAAATAGATTATAAATATATGTGAGATTCAATTTAATGTATGTTAGGCGTGAAAAAGTATATTAAAATGGGTAAGGGTATTTTTGTTCATTAATTTATATTTATAGGTTTTATTGTTATTAAGATGTGATATCTATTATTTTTGTTTTGTATTTATACTTATTTTTTTAATTTATAGATTTTAGCTCCAACAACAGGTGATTATGTAGCACAACCAGTTAATGCGCCAATCGGAGTAGCTAATTCAATAACTGGTGGTAAACTTAAAAAAGGTGTTAAAAGAAAAGCAGATCCTAGTCCAATTAATTCAATAGATTCTTCTGTGTATTCTGGTCCAATTTTGGCAACAACAACAACAACAACAGCCTCTATACAACCTTCACAGACAGCCATTCGCAGAGAATCTGGTCGACAAATAAAAAAACCTCGAGTGCCTGATGAAGGAATTCTGTACTCTCAAAATACTACTTTACCTTCTGGATCCGGCTCAATATCAGTAATTTTATTTATTTTAGAATGTAAAGGACTTAATTTTAACTATAAACAATTATTACAAATTATATTAGGACGGAAAGACCAAAGAAAAATTGACTGAGGCATTGAAGGGTTGTACTGAAGTGCTTAAAGATTTGTTTACCAAAAAACATGCGGTAATTTCATAAGGCTTGTTTACATATGGCATTTTAAAGAATACCTGGTTAATATCTAATTTGGTTTTAGGCATATGCATGGCCATTCTACAAGCCAGTTGATGCTGATTGGTTGGGCTTGCATGATTATCATGAAATTATTAAGAAGCCTATGGATTTGGGAACAGTAAAGGTAATTTTACATTATTATATTCTGATAAATATTCATTTAATTATTATTTTAATAAATATCTTGTGATTTCAGACCAAATTAGACAACAGAGAATATAAAAATTCAAAGGAATTTGCTGCTGATGTCAATTTAATATTTTCCAATTGTTATAAATACAATCCTAAAGATCATGATGTAGTTGGAATGGCAAAGAAATTGCAAGTTGTATTTGAGGCTAGGTATGTATGTTATTAATTGATAAATATTAAATTTTGTTTTAATTCTGATTTTATTTCACAAATATTTTTTGTATCATTTAAAAGAATGGCAAAAGTACCACCAGATCCACCTTTAATAGAGATGAAAATGGAGCCTGAAGATGAAAGCAGTTCAGAAGGAAGTTCTGGTTCATTTAGTGATTCAGATGATTCTGAGGATCTAGAAAATTCTAGAAAAATTCAAGAATTTCAAGAAAAAGTAAGTTTTAAAAATTTGTGACTTTTTAACATGCTTGAAAAATACTTATAATACTAAATCTATTAATTGTAGTTTTCAATATTACTTTATTATTGAAGGATATTTCCATATGAATATGTTTTTTAAAAATTAAAATACTATTTTATTATTATGATGAATATAATCATGTGCGTCAGTTGATATACCATTTTATGAGTTTAATTATACATGTTTTATGTTAGTTGGACTTGTCTATGGTTATTATGATATGAATATTAATTCTGAAAGATTAATTACTTTCAATTTATACTTTAATTATATTTGTAATATTTAATTTATTTTGTGTGATTAAAGTAAATATAATATAATATTTATATATAATATATAAGTGTTTTGGAGTATACATTTTGTAATTAATTTTTTTTTTAATCAATATATGGAATTTATGCATTTTTTATGTTAAATAATAATAATTTTAAAATATAAAAAATATCAAATATAAAATAATTTTTATAAAGTTAAATATATATAACTAAAAAAAATTTTTAGCTACAAAAATACCTAATTGATTGATTTCTCTGTTTATTGAAATTGATTTTGATCTAGGTTATTAGTTTGATGTAAATGATATATTTTAAAATAATATTTGTATAACTATATTCAATATATAGTTATTATAAGAAGGTTTAGTGTAATCTATTATAATTTTTTTATTCAAGTTTCTTTGTTTTTACTACTAATCCAGTGCAAATGTATAGTGTCTGATCCATAAGCTCTGATGGTCTTTTTGGGAATTTGTTTTACTTTATTATATTCACTTTTCTTTTGCTTATATTTAAAGAGTTTTAAGGATTATTTTCATTTTTAATTAAGGTACTAAATTGGCAAATATTATAGATTAGTTCTGATTCTTCTGCATATTGCCAAAATATATTGAATTTTAAGTTTTTTAGTTAAAGGTATCGTGCTGTTTAATTTTTCATGTTGCTTAAATACTTAGTAGTTAATCCACTATTTTTATTGTATTTTGCAATCTCCTTATTAAGTTTTTTTTAATAGGATTCTATATCTATATTTATTGTCTATCTATCAAATAATATGGTAAACCTATGGTATGTTGATTTGTGTTTGATTTATATTAGTACATTTTTTTTTTATATCTAAAGATAAAATATTTTATAAGCTTTTTGTACAATATAATTTGATAAATAATTAATTTAAAACTTTAAGATTTCAATTTTTTAAATAGCTAATTTTTTCTTTGTTTATTGAATTATATTATTAATTAGTAACAAACCAGCCAGGTACAGGTTATTTTGTTGGTAATTTTGGTATATTTTTACTATTATTTGGATATTATATATAATACCTTATTTAAGGAATTTTTATTGAGTTCAAGTATTTTGGTTAAATACTTGTATTTGGTTTGAAGAATGAATTAAAGAAAAATGTGTATGTTTGTATTTTTGATCTTATGAATGGATTTCTGTCTTCTTAATTTCCCATAACAAAATGTATTCAATTCTGAATTTCTCTCTATTAGTTGGTATCAACTTTACAATTTTCTACTCTACTATTAAATCTTTTTTACCTTCTATCTTTTCCATTTCTCTTCCTGCCTTATATGCTCCTTTAATTAGGGTCTTTTTACAGTGTTTTTTTTTTGTGTATATATATATATTACTCATAATATTTTAAGTCTACTGTATACTTGATTGTGACATGATTTGCAAACAAGTTTTAATTCAATTCTCAAACATGTTTATATGAAAATACGGTTAATTAAAAATATTTTATGTTACATTTTACCCCAGATCATTTAATTGATAATGTTTTAATACATTTTAATAACCAACATGTATTTATAAATATATTCCTATATGAATAGACTACACATAGTTGGAAACATCTTAAAATAAAGATTTTTTTACAAATTTGTTGTCATGAATATATTTAAAATCATGACATGCCAAAATTTGCCCATGGGTTCATAGTTGTATGTTCAATATTGTGATACTAAGTGTAGTGCTCCTTAATGTATTTGGAGTTATTATGTATTTACTAATAATTGACAAATAGATTTATAAATTATTTAAAACAATTTTTTCGTTTAATATTAAGCGTGTAATTTATAAGAAAACTTTATAATTAGAACGAGTATATTGAACTTAAAAGGTATTTTTCCAATAAGTTGATTTATGATTTAAATGTTATCTGTCAATCAATTTATTATTTTGAATTAGACTATTGGTATTTTATTATTTATGAATTAAAATTGAATATATATCAAAGAAATATGATGAGCTTCTCATGTGCGTCATTTGATATACCATTATTTGTTAATGTTGGTTATTGATAATGATAAAATCTATAACATCTGAACTAAAATATATTCATTATGTGTTGCTATATACATTTGTATATTATTTATCTTTGATATTGATATAAATAAGTAATGCTAAAAAACTATATAATTTAAATTATATTTTATTTTAGATTTAATGTTAATAGAATATACATATTATTAATAATTATATATATATATATATATA
>JAIPRN010001244.1:24190-36149 GCA_025469175.1 Geopemphigus sp. TES_GeoC_2020 | reverse complement strand
ATATATATATATATATATATATATATATATATATATATATTTTAATTTGGTTATTAAATATTATTTTAGTTAAATGCTCTTCAAGATCAAATGAAGAAGTTAGTGGAAGAGAGTGCTAGAAAGAAAAGACAAAAGAAAAACAATATGAATAATTCAAAAAAAAAGAAACATTTATCTAGTGACAAATTAATTACATCTTCATCTAAACCTCCAATAGCTGTGTCACTTAATAGTACACCAATGAATATCATGACTAACTCTACTATTACTAATGATATTAAAATGCAACCAATTGAACCATCTATGAATGCTAAAACAGCAACACATCAAACACGTCCTCCCATGACTAATCTTACAACTGGTCAAACAAATAAAGGAACTAAAGGTAAAGGCACTGGTACTAGAGGTCCTGCTAAAACCCCAGCACAACCAAAGCGTCCTAGGGTCAATTCTAGAGCAAATAATCCTAAAAAAAAGAATTCTGTAAGTGCCCCAGCTTTTGATTCTGAAGATGAAGATAATGCTAAACCAATGTCTTATGATGAAAAACGACAATTGAGTTTGGATATTAATAAATTACCGGGTATTTATATTAATGTATTTTTATATTAACATATTTTATATTAAAATACGTGTATTTCATAGGTGATAAACTTGGTCGAGTAGTTCATATTATCCAGTCTCGTGAACCATCATTAAGAGATTCTAATCCAGATGAAATTGAAATTGATTTTGAGACTCTTAAACCTTCAACATTACGAGAACTTGAGTCTTATGTGGCATCATGTCTAAGAAAAAAACCACGTAAGATTTACAGTAAGTTTTGGTTTTGGCCTGGTTCTTCTTTTTATCTTTACTTGTTTTAAATTAATCGCCTTTATATTTTTTATGGGGTGTATTTATTTTTCACTTGCTAATCTGTGTATAGAATTTTATTAAAAAAATATATATTCTACACTATTATTATAAATTTGGTGGCAAAATAAAGATATTCACTGAAGTTTTATAGTTGATTGTTTGGTTGGTTTTAATTTACAGATAAAAAAGTTTCTGGAAAAGCTAAAGATGAACTTGGTGAAAAAAAACATGAGATTGACAAACGATTAGATATTAGTGGGCAACTGTCTACTAAAAAAGGCAAGAAAGGTAAAATTAATTTTTGTACATTTTATATGTATAAATTAATTGTATATTTAGTTTTAATTAAATACCTATGTTATATATTATGATTATAATATATTTTATATTTTATAGATGCTAAAGCTACTGAAATTAGTGGCCCATCTCGTTTATCAGCATCTAGTTCTAGTAGTTCAGATTCAGATTCAAGTTCTTCCAGCTATTCCACATCATCCAGCGATTCAACTGATTCTGAACATGGTAAGTGATTTTTATTTCAATTGATTAGTATTTTGAATTAAGTGATGAACATTTGCGAGTGAAAGATTTAACATTATTTGTCCAATAAATATTTTAGAAATTAGAATATTAATTGAGGGTTTAGTTATTCAAATATTGTCATTATACTTATTTTGCTTAAATATTTAATAGCTTTTTGAATTGAACACATTTAAAGTTAGGTTAATCTGAATTTGTAATGTTTTTTTATTTCTTATCCGTTTTTAGTATTTGTTTTCAATGTAAATTTCTTCGAATTTAGTTTTTTCTTTGATTATATTTTTAATGTTTTTCATTTGTATTTTATTATATTTGGTCATGTATTATTTATTATTTAGTTAAATTTTTTATTAAAAAATTTTTTCATCACATTTTCTTCACACTAAATATAAACTTATATTCATACCTAGAATTTGTTTTTGGGTTGTCAATTTCATTAAAAATATAAAAATTTTAATGACAGCTCTAGCAATTTTAATAATTTTGTAAAGATACTCATATAAATTTTTTAAATTTCTTTATAAAGCAATGATCCCTGGGATAGTTAACCATTTTTCCCCACAATTCATTATATTAGAAAAGTCATATAACTATATATACATTTCAATACATATCATTAAATACTAACCCCATTGACATTATTGTAATTGGTTGTTTCCATTTTGCACAGGTTAAATATGTTATTGAGTATCTGTCTACAATATTTGTTCAGTAGAATTTTTTTCTTAATTCAGCATTGAAGTCTGATATGTGCATACATTAAAGACACATTTTATGTATGTAATAGGCTTTGGACTTGTATATGTCTATCTAGTCACTGTATATTATAATACTAATGAAATATAAAAATACATTAAATATATCGACAAGATTAATTAAATTAACGATTCAATTAAACAGCTATATAATAGTCTATAATTTGAGGTTAACATTTTTACTATGTATATTTAGAACGTATCACTTATTTATTGAAGTTTAAGGTGGTGTACATGCTCCTGTGTATTATAATCCAAACTGTCTAAATAATAAAATTTTTAATTATATAGGTATATAACTATAGAAATAAATTCATAGAGTATACGTCAATAAAATAAAATGTATAAAACAATGTTCCAAAAACATATTCTACGATTAATTAATTAATTAATTAATTAAATGATTATACAATACTAAAAATACTTCATTTTTTAAACTTTAATATGTATTATAGGAAAATTATGATGCTATGGCTTATTTAAGTTAAATTTAATATAAAATTAATTTTTAAATTTGAAACCAAAATTATTGTAAGTTTTCTCTTTCTGGTTATTTTAAATTATTCACTTAGTAATATATGTATAAATTCTAAATTTAATCCAAATACAATAGTTTAAGAATTATGTAGTATAATTTTGTTGTAATGGCCTTTAGATTGAACTAATAAATGCTAATAATCAATCATTAATTATTATCAAGTTAATTGTCTTTCCTTATTAACTGTACACAAATTAAATTTTTCCTACAAGATTATGTTTGGTTTTTAAGTCTAGTAAATTATTACAAAAATATTCTATGAAATTTATCTATTTATTTTATTTATTTTAATTTTGCTATCAATGATAGTTATTTCTATGATTTTTATTAATTTGTCCAATGTTATCAAGTAATATATTTTTAATTCTATTTATGTTTTAATATTGAAAATAGTCAAACAAAAATAAATAATAATAATAAATTATCAAGAATATAAATATTTTTAATATCGTATATTAAAATCTTTTAAACATTAATTTTATTTACTTTTATTAAACTTACATAATAACCTACTTTAAATATATATATTAAAATATGATAAATTGAAATTATTAAAATATAATTATAAATCAAATATAAATTTATTAATTTTATACCAAAAAAAAATAGTTTTGCTCTTAACATTTGTATTTGTACATTTATATGAATTTTATTTATTATCATTTCACATTTAAAAAAAAAATGTGAGTAGCTTTAATATTTGTTATTTAAAATAAAACAAATTGGATACATTTATAACAATATTTTATTATTTTTGATTAAAAATATTAAAATTAATATTTCATCATATCGATTAATATTATTTTACTATGTTAATGTAAAACAATGTCGTATAAATAATTTTTTTTATTGTTATTTGTTTATTCTTAAACAAATTATAAATATTTATATATCTAAATTTAAGAATTAAAAATTTGGTCATGTAGTTTCATTATGCTTATAAGTTAAAATAATATTAGAAATTTGTTAAATCTTATTTTTGTTTATTATTTAATTGCAGAAAATTAACTTCTGTTTAAAAATATATTATCTTTTTATTATAAGAAACAGATTTTATATCTATTATTTGTTTTGTTATTTTATTCTTTTACTCTTAAATTATTATCTTTATGATAATCATAAATACTAATTTATATTTTGTAAGAAATGTATTTTGGTGTACATCTTACAGGGTGTATATGCCTATATACATATGTATGTATTTTAGATCAGATATAATAAAGTGTTGACTTTTGATATAAAATCTTTTCTTTACAATTTAATCATAATTTTACTTTACTAATTTCTTTTGTTTTTAAATAAAGGCCTTTAATTATTAAATCTATAAATTTATTTTAAATTTTGTCTATGTCTTGTGAACAAATATTTCCACGTTTATAGTAACATTGAAAACAATCATTAATTTTTACTTTTATATATTTATTTTATGTCACTCGTTTAAATAATCGTTCATTGCTCGCATAAGTCATTAAATATTAACGATCATTAATTAAATATTTTTTCTTTGTACTTTGTAGTGTGTGTGTGTGTGTGTGTGTGTGTGTGTGTGTGTGTGTGTGTGTGTGTATATATATGTGTGTGTGTGTGTATGTATGTACAAATATATATGTATGTATGTATGTATGTATGCATGCATGTATGTTTGTGATATTTGGTGATGGTTCTGAAAATGAACCTTAGTGTTGTGTTTTAAAATTATTAAGTAGATTAAATTTTCAAATCAAAATATTTTGTTTGTCTCTTGTAGGTGATGCAATAACCGATAAAGGGTTGAAAAAACCGGAAGGCTAGATTTCTGGAGATATATATTTTAAATTAAAATATTTCCGGGATTAGGCTAGAGTGCAGAACATGTGAGCATTTGTTTTTAAGTGAATAATGGTGAACATTTTTATATATTTTTGAAGTACCATGTCAGTTTTTTTAGTTGTTCCCTTTATTGATTGCAAACAATGCACATTTTTATTAGTAATTTCAGTTTAAATAATTGCCAATTGTAATTTTTATTGTTTGCACTCTTAGCCTTCGCCCCGAACTCATAATGACAGTAATAAAAGTTTATATTATTATTCAAGACGATTATTTTGTAAGTTGAGTTAATTAAAAACCCGTCCATATGTTTTTCTTTTGTACTTTTTTTTAAAATTATTTTTTATTGTATTTATGATGCCATATTAGATTATTAATTATAAGTAACACATTACTTAAATTTCTTAAACCTAACTACCTAAATGTGTTCAAAATCGACTTTAAATTTTTATCTTTTTTTATTTTGTATAAAAAAAATTGACATGAAAAATCTTTTTGTAAACTTGTAAAATATTAATTTTGTATACTTTCATAATATACAAAACAATCATAATAAAATGTATATTTTTAATTTATTTGTTAATTTATAATTTTTGCTCACATTTGCACTCTGGTTTATTATCTTAATAATGATAAACAAAATTGGGCAATAAATATATTTAAGTTTTAATCTGGGTAAAATATTATTTATTTATTGTTTTAGAATTTGATGGCTTTTTTCAGTCTAATATTACAATTTTTATTATCGTATGATGATTCATAATATAAATATATGTGTATATATATTGTATATGTATATATCCTATGTTATTTTTATTGATATTTTTGTATGTTTACAAAGGTTTAATAAAAAATATTAACTTATTATAATTTTAGATATTTTTTACATTTTTTTACTTTTCATTGAATAACTATTTAAATTATTTAATTAATGAAAATAGTGTTTTGAATATTTTATATATTTGACAATATGAATAACAAATATTCAGTTAATAGTAACTTATTTTTTTTATAACATCACCAAATTAAAACTATTATTTATAAATACAATTTTATACTAGGCAATCTACTAGTATTTATAATGACCTTATTATAATAAACATATTGTTGCATCTATAATTAACTGACTACATATTTTTTAAATTTATTAATGTAATCTATAAATATTATTTTCCAAAAGTATTATTATTATTATTATTATTATTAATCTACGTTTAAATAAATCTATTATATCAAAATGTGTGAGGTGCCAAAATTAGATATAATATACAGGGTCATTTGAATTTTATGCCAAAATTAAAAAACTATGCATATCATATATATATATTTTAAAAATACAAGTATCTACAAATTATTTAATAATTTTTATTAATTAGAATAAATTTTGTTTGGTTTAATACTTTGTTAGTGTATTTGTATTTTACAACTTTTATTTTTATTATATTTATATGCATTTTAACCAATTTCGATGAAATTAGAAATCTATATTCCTTTCATTGATTTATAATAATGTAATGCTTATTACATGTATGCTTCAGTGGCGTGTTTATTAAGAGTAATTAAATTTTACTAAAAATGGGTAAATAGGTGCCAAAACAATCTATCAATCACTATTATGGGTATGGTATAATACATAAAAACAATATATCAGCTAAACATTAGTTTACACATAATATAAGAAGTATGCTATTTTAAATGTTTGGGTATGTTATATATTTATATGTGTGTCTTTCATATAACATATCTATTAAACATTAATTCTGTTTCTAGTTAAAAATTAGTTCAACATGTTGCTAATTGCTTTATTAATTTAAGCGTCTGTATTGAAATAAGCACATTTTTTTATATTTCACATACAATACTAAAATATGTGAATGTTAAGGCCAAGGTTCATTTAATTAAAAATAATTAAATATTATATTATAAAATATTATATACATATATATTGATTTTATAATAATAGTATTTAATAATAATAATAGATTAAATAATTAAAGTAATTTTTTTGACAGTTGTATCTGAATTTCTAATTATATAATTATAATAGGTCATAGTATTTATTATATAAAAAATACCAAGTATTTTAATTTTTTAAGGTGGCAATAAACAAAAAAAGAAGAAACGTTTGTCCGACGATGTGACAATAAACGTAAGTATCATTATTTTCTTTTATATTTGTGTCATTTATTTTGATTCTTCATTCGTCGATTTTTGGTCTGTTATAGAAATCGGCAGAAGGCCAAAAATCGACAAATGTAATGAAACAAACAGGTCCAACCTCAGCACCTGTCAATTCAATTAACAAACCAGTTGTTAATGTTCAACCGAGTCAGTATTTAAATTTGTTTTTGATAACAATATCTTTATTTTTAATTTTTTTTTCTGAAGTTTAACTGATTTTGGTTGTAGTATTTTTACTCTTAGTTTTCTGTTTCTTTTTCCTTTAGGTTTTTTATTTAACAACAATAGACTTAACTGTGTTGTACATGATTATGGCTCATGAAGTTTTTACTTATTTTATATTAACCATATTTGTTTGAATTCTTTTTTATTGAAGTTTCTATTTCTATTATTGTGTTTTAAACATTATTACATAACGCACTTATACTCATTTTTTTCATAATCCAATTTATAACTTAATATATAATGTATATTTATATTTTAGCAATATTCTTCTATAGAAAAATAATTTAAGTTTAAATTTATTATAGTACCCATAAAATAATAGAATACATAATTTATTAGTACTAACAATTTTTATATTCTTTAAAAAATATTTTTGTATAATATTAAAACATAATTTTAAAAATTGACTAAAAAATGCTGAGAGTTATTAATTTGGATAATAAATAACATTAAATTTGAAAATTTTATAGTATTTATTTGTTTTTAATATTAAAAAAAATGAATTATTAATTAATTATTGTAGACATAATTTATTATATTTTATAAATACTATTTAAATTATGCTATGATTTATATTTTGTGCAAACTCTTAAATACTGAATGTTGCTTTTATGCTTTCTGCATATTAAATTATTAAAACTGAGCTTTTTGATATCTAAAGTATTTCATTTACTAATTAATATTGTTACTATAGTATCATTATTGTGTAATTATTTTATATTTTTAGATGTTCCACCAAAAAAACCACCTGTAGCAACAAACCAAATGGTTATGAACACTACTAAGACAAATCCTCCTATTTCCTCTAAACCAACACCAGTTGTTTCTACAGCACCAAGTCTTCCTACAACAAATGGAAATATACCTAGTAATAATTATATTAAAATAATTCTTGAAATTTTATATTCTATTGTTCTAGATTAATTTACGTTAATACCAATAACGTAATACCAATAATTTATTTAAATGTTTTAGATGGAGATTCAAATAATTCATCAATAACGCAAGAAATAACGTCTAATGGCGTTCTATTACAGCCAACTGAAATTAAACCAGAGCCTGGAATTCCAGTGAGCAGTACCTCACAACCAATGGTGTCTCATGGGAACATGCATAATGATAATACATTACTCCCAACAATAACATCAGTATTTGATCCTCTTACACCTCCTAGTAGTCAGCCTACCAATAATAATTCATTACGTGTTCCTGACAAACAGGCTGCACATACAGTTGTGCCTACATCTAACATACACAACACCCTTGTTAACGATGGTAAGTTAAATATTAATTAGTATGTATAGTGTTTTTATTAATCAATTTAATTATTTTATATTTTATTTTTTATTTTTAAAAGAAATATTTAATATATTAAAGCAATAAAATATATTTTATAGGACTTTCAGTTCAACATGTTGACATAGCACCAGTCATGAATTCTGTTGCTGCTGTTCATCATTCAACTGCACCACCATTAATGACTCAATCTTCAATGGATAACAAGGTTCGACCTCCACCAATAGCTCCAGTTATTCAAAATACAAATCAGGTACTTTTTGTACACATTTTTTTAAATTATAATAATTTAATTATTACCTATGCACTTTATTTTTAAACTACATATATTCCTCACATTCGACTTATTAATATTTATTTTACTAAAATTGTAAAATGTATAACTATTTTTACTTGAGGTTTGATTGGCAATAATAAACATTAATATTTTGTGTGTGTGTGTGTGTGTGTGTGTGTGTGTGTGTGTGTGTGTGTGTGTGTGTGTGTATTCATTTATTTATAAATTATTAGTTTAAATCAATACTAATTTTAAATGGCTTAAAACAATTTAATCTTGTTTATGTTTATAATTCTTTACAGTTTGTGTAATTATATTGTTTTAATTATAATATTTATTTGAATATATGCCATAGACAACAGTGGTATTTTAATAACTTCATTTCATAAATTATTAAATATTGATATTAATATATACTTTTAAACATTTTTTACATTATTTCGAAGTATTGTTACAATTCTATTCAAATTAAGTATAAATATTTCGTTAAATTGTTTGCCTTTATTTTTATTTATTAAAAACAAAATTTTTGATTTTACAATTTCTATAGACTTTTTAGCTGTCTCAACATGACTACAATTTCTTTAGCATTTCATTGATTCTTCAATCAAGTAATTATGTAGAACTTGAGGGTTCTATTTATTTAATGGACTGCTATTATTCTGTTGAGCATTTATTTATTGATAAACGTTAAATTTGCAGATTTCTATTAAGTTTTGTTCTGAATTTGGTACATATGTTATTGATGTTATAATATAAATTTTCACTATCTGCTATTGAAATGGTTTACAAAATTTATGAAATTATTTATTTTTATTAACATTATATATATATATATATATATATATATATATATGCTCTTTTGTATTAAGTTTTTTCACAAAATAAATATGGATATTTTGAGGAAAAATTTTATCTCTAGAGATTAAATTTTATAAAAATAAATAAAATTTATAATTATATTTTAAATATTATTACTTAACTTTTTCTTTGTATAAGTGAGATTGTACATGTAGGCATAATTGTGTCTATTTTATATATTTTTAAATATTTTACATTGAATATGTTGCATTCCATTTCAAACACGCCATTGGCTATAAAATGTTGTCTTGTTACTTGTATGGATTATTCATATTTGTAAATTGATCTTTTAAACAATTAATGATAACCATTTTATAAAAACAACTTGTAATTTTATGTAATTTATTGTCATGTTTAATATACAATTGACTAATGCATTAAAATTATCCTGAATATAATTTGATTACTTAACATTATTAACTTTAACACTATTTTTGGGGTTCAGGTATTTCCACAATTCAATTTAGATTCCTCCCCCCAGGTGCCAGCATCATTTATGGGACCATTACGTCACCATCACCATCATCTACACTCTTTTTCCGTCCCATGGGACCCTAATATTGGGCCTTCTTATGACACATCAGATGTAATTATCACATTTTTTGCTTGAACTATTTTTTGCAAACTTTTGGTGAATCTGGTGATTGAATTAATTCTTTATAGCAATCAAAAGCATGAACATATTAAATTTTAAGAGCCTGTAGATATACTTTTTTAATTCTAAAATTTAGATTGCTATTATTGTCTATTATTTTAAAATGTACTTATATCCATATAATTGCATGCTTTTAAATTTGTATATTATTGCCTATTTATTAAACGTAACACTAAGCTTTTGTAATTTCCAATGTAATTTTTAATTATATTCATTTATACACAATATTTTATCATTTCTACATAAATAGAAAATAAGTATTACAGGTTATTGAATTATTTTTAGATTTGTTTGGTTTTATTTTTTTTTTAAACTATTTTATATTATACATTTAAAAAATATGATTTTTATATAAACTCATTTTAAATTTTTTAAATTGAATATTCTTTTAATTTCAATGTACTTAACATTTATTGAACACTACCCATTTCTTCATATGAACAATGATAATAATTCATTAAATGAATAACTAGTATTAGTTTAAAGACTACTAGACATGAAATGCATTAGTTTGACTTGCCCTTTTCATATATTTCATTTACATTTATTTGTATGTATAAATAACTAATGAGTAACTTAATTAATTCAATAATTAAAAATATTATTTTCTAAAATAATAGCTATCTGATCAAAGAGTTGTTAATGCTGCTACAAGTGTTTGGAGTTCATTAGCTCAACAAGCTGCAACTGATGGAAATAATCCAGCAGCTGGAGCTACAATAAAACCATCTACAGCTGATTCATTTCAGCAGTTCAAAAAACAAGCAAAGGAAAATGCTAAAAAGGTACACAATTTATATATACTACATATTATATTAAGTACCTAGTATTTTATTTTTTAATTTATATTTTTTATTATTCTTTAAGCAACGTGCTCTGATTGAACAACAAGAAATGAGACGTCATCAAAAAGAACAAGCTGAGAAAGAACGTATTCGTATTGAAAATGAAAAAAGGAGAGAAAAGGAAGAAGAAGAAGCACTTGAAAAAGCTAGGTAAATTTCAATATTATTTATTTAATATTTAACAATACTTATAGATTTACCATTTCCGGAAATGTTTAATATTTGTTGTTGTAATATTTAGAAAAATTGTTGCTGAGCAACAATCATCGCGTTTAGATGAAGTGAAAGCATCTAGTAACACGGATGATAGTTCAAGTCCCAGTCAAGACCGTGGTGCTGAGGGACGTGAAAGGCAGAGATTACGGGAACAAGAACGAAGACGCCGTGAAGCTGTAAGTTATTTTTTCTAATATTAGATCAATTTATTAAATAAAATTTGATTTTCTTGTAATTATTAATTTTTCAATATTTTATTTTATTTAACATCCGTGAAGAAATGATTCTATCAATATATATATATATTTAATATACTCATGGTAATAACAATATAGAATAATAGATTATTTTGGTGTTTTATCCGTAAATTACAAATTAGTATAAAATATATATTTAATATATTCATACTTTTAAAGACTGCTTGAAGGGTAAAATTTATTCTGCATAAAGTTTAGGATTTAAATTTCAAATTTTACTTAGTTTTTTTTTAAATTAAAAAAATAATATATTTAAAATTTTAAAAAGTAAATTATGAAATTTATGAATTGTTGGTAAAATTAGCTATTGTGTTTGTTTTTTTAGCATTAGTAATAGAATTTAAATTAAATTTTCACATTATAATTTTATAATTATATAAAATTGATTTAGAAATCACCTCTACAATAAGTTGAATTATATTATTTGTATGAATGATGTGATTAAACATAGTTATGTATTGTAGATGGTAAACCAGATTGACATGAATCGCCAGAGTGATCTGATGGCAGCATTCGAACAAACATTGGCACCATAATGACTTATTACAATTTACGCCGAGAAAATATCTTCAGATCTTCTGTCCGTTCATTCTATGTATTTAGAGTATATATATATATATATATATATATATATATATATATGTGC
>JAIPRN010001244.1:0-24090 GCA_025469175.1 Geopemphigus sp. TES_GeoC_2020 | reverse complement strand
TGTGTGTGTGTGTGTGTGTGTGTGTGTGTGTGTGTGTGTGTGTGTGTGTGTGTGTGTGTGTGTGTGTGTGTGTGTGTGTGTGTGTGTGTGTGTGTGTGTGTGTGTATGTATGTACGACGAATGCCTATGACACGTTATAACGAATAAGGGGACCGAGAGTTTTCCGGGCACCGGTTGAATGAGCCGGCGCGGCCGAGATCAGCTGTTATCGATCGCCGGCGAAAACGGCTCGCCACCGCCGTCACCGCCGCCGCGGCGTAACGACGACGGGGAGTTCTCTATTAGGCGCGGCGCTGTATTCGCTACACTCTTACACACGTACGTCTGTCTGTGGCGCGTCTGACCCGCGCGCGCGAAAATAGGGCGAGGGCGGCGCGCAGCCTTGAGACTAACGTCTGCCACCGCCGCCGCCGCCCTTTCCGCCCGACACACTCCTACGCCACCAAACGTTTCTGGTGAAAGTCCGGCGCACGCGCGGGGAGAATGGCCGCCGGCGCGTAAACGCGCGTTGTTCGAAACGTGTGCAATACCGTTCACCGGGGGAGTCGTTATGAAACACCGGCGTATGTGACCCCGTCCGCGTCCGTGTTTAATAATTATTACGTCGGTATTATTTCCGACGCCAACGTTTCCGACAAGTTACGGGTGAAACACCCGGCGCCGGTACACGATCATCGCGACCCGACGTCAATCGGGGCGGACGACAGAGGGAGAGTGAGCGCAATTATCACGCAAGAGCACCGACGGTGACGTTTAGACGACGAGTTTTCCGCGCGGTTTTCGACTATTCGAGAACGTCTGAAATCGTTTTCTCCAGCCGGGTGAGCACATCTTTGTGCTCGGAGTAGAATCGGTCGGAGGAGTCCGAGCAATTTGCCGCGCGACCCCGTAGACGGTTAACTATCGTTATCCGCTTCACGTCGGCGTTGTCGTTTCCGATTGAGATTTCGAAATGGAAATCCCCGAATACTTTTGAATATTTGTTCACACGATCATTCCCGATATTTATCCCGTTCTCCCGTATTATATAGGATTTTACGTGCGCGGGTAAAGAGCGAACGAATAATCTATGACGTAAACACGTTTTTGTCTTCTAATTAATACAATCGCCGCCGAATCATGTAAAAAAAAACTAAAAAAAGAAAAACCGAAACTTAATATAATGTTATAGGTATAGCGTAGGCTACATCGTCGTCGTCGTTGTCGTTTACAGTGCGGGGCGTGTATTTCTTCGTCATTTATGCATATTATACGCCAGAGAATTGGGTCAACGGTCGCGACGGCATAAGGTTTTCGAGTCGTCCCTCCGCGCGCGCATGCTCGCTACTCGATCCTTTCGAATATAGATATATATGTAGATACAAAGTATGTACTTAGGTACATTATGATTATTCACGTGAACTACTTTGACGCCGACCAGGTGCTTCGAAAATAATCTTATATAAATAAGACGGCGGGGAACGAAAAAAAAAACCGTATTAAAACAACAGGACCGTAATCGACTTAGATCGTGTAGACATATATATATATATATATATACACGTACGTTCGCGGTTCATGTCCCATGTCATGTCGCGATGTCATAATAATCGATCTTGTTATATAAGCGTCGTCGTCTCGTACCGGCAGTGTTGTTATTATTACTATTATTATCTCGTAACTATATGTATATATATATATATATATATATATATAAAACAAAGTCGTATTTAAAAACGTTAAAACTAAAATTAAAAAAAAAAAATTACAAACAAGTAGGTTATATGTCCATCCCACGCCGTTTTACAAATTCACGGCTGATATTTTGGTTACGTAAATATTACGACGACGATCTTCGGGCGCGGAACGAATGTGTATAATAAACCCAAACACGATTTATCGACACGCGTTATATTATTAAAACCGCCGTATAGAAACCACACAGCCGTCGTCGATATCCTTTTCAACCTCAAGGTCGCGAAGACATTTATATATATAGTATTTACGATGAGGCCGTAGACCTCAAAGGACTCTGTTTACAATGTGGGTTATTTATATATATATTTACGACAATTGGTCGCATGCCTAATTTTTTTTTCTCCATCGGACGCTATCGTTTGTTCCGGATAATTTAACCGCGTTAAGAATGAATAGTATATGTACAACAGTTTATGAGAGAACGACGACACGACGAGGAAAGAAATTGTGTGTGAGTGAGAGAGAGAAACAAAGAGCGAGAGGAGTGGGGGAGGAGTTTTGGAAGAAAAACCGTCTACTAATTTAACCCTTTACCCACGTATCTCACGTACGCGTGACCCAATTTTCGAGACAACAGTTGGTCACGGTTCTTTTTTTTCGTTTTACTGCCGGTCCGTTTCTTTTATTTTTTTTGGGGTCTAAGGGTTTGACCTAGTTTACTAGATATTATACGTATAACGTGAGGATCCTCCCGCGCGTTTATTTTCGGAGACTTGGTTTTTTTTCGTCTTTTTTACCCGATGCCAAGACACACGCTGACTTGACCCGATTAACACCACACATACTGGCGTGCGGCGGTACACGCACGAAATCTCCGCTGTTCGCGCCCACCGTCAAACACTCTGGCATCGGTTTTCCGGTCCCTCGTTATACACACGATTAGTGGTGGTGGGTCAGCGTGAGTATGTGTGGTATAGGAGGGACACAATAGAGTGCCGTCGTTCCAAGGCTAAGATACTCCGGAGAATGAAACAAGAAAAAAAAGCGTATTTTATAAAAATGGCAATGGCCGTAATTTTATAACCGTGATATAATACGCCGAGTATAATATACGCCAATGTCACGAGAGATACGCGGTTGAACAAGACAAAAAAAAGCGTAATTATTAACTTCCGAAACGCTAATGTCCGCGCGCACTCGACAGGAAAGAACTGTATAATATATGCCGGTGTAGAGCAAGCAAAAAATCGCGTATATACGCGCGCGTGTACGAACATTGAAAGTGGATTCGTTTTCAATATGAAACGATGGTCTAGTATATACCGGAACAAACGTGAAATTCATCGTCGTCACTTTCTTATCGTTTCGGACGGTTATTAGTAGCGGGAAAGAGGGGCACGACGTCTCGTAATAAAAACGACAATTTGTGGTTTTTACCCCGGAGACACTCTTTGTACGGCTTACATACGCGCGCGTAACGCGAGTAAAGGGATTTGGACGGTCGTCGCCGTCACACGCAATAAATTCCGTTTAACATACACGAATGTGGTGGCTCGTGTTAGCGGGGGAGAGAGAGATAAACGTGCGTGTCTGTGTGTGTGTCCGTCTGTCTTTTGGGAAGCAGGTGAAAATGTGGGTCAAGGAAACGATGTGGCAACCGTGCGCGCGCCTCAACCCACTTTCCCTTCCGGTGCCGTATCCGCGCGGTCAATTCCCCTTCGCGCCGCGATCGCTCCCACCACCGCCACCACCACCATCGCTGCCACCACCGTCTCCACCGTCTTATCGTACGTTGTACGATTATCGTACGTAATTAGGCGTAGAGTATATTAAAATAATAATAATAACGCGCGCGCCGTATTATTCCCGTCGATTTAACGCAAAAATTCCGTCGTCTGTTACATAGGTAACGAAAAGGATGACAACATCGACTTCCTGGACCATCTCCGGATTCCAGGTAATGGTGGAGGAAATCCCGCGACGACCGATCATCTGCCACCCAGACAACAGTTGTCGTTCGCTTTACCGCACGGGTTCCATCATGGAGGTAAGTTTACGATATATATATATGTGTGTGTGTATGTTTGTGTGTGTACTGTGTGTTGATAATATTCGTCGCGCGAAAGATGATAAAGACGTGGAGTGTTTTAGATATACACACACACACATGCACACATTTATGTGTCTATGTTATGTGTGATGTCATGTCGTGACCTAAATATTACAACGTGTTTACATTCCCCCACGCGACTTTCTATTGTTTACAATTATATATATATATATATATATATATGTAATGTATTCGACGAGGTTTCTTAGCTGGCGTCACATGTTCTCGTATATATATATAAACGTAAACGGGTGGTGGGGATTGTAGACAACCGCCACACATATTATACCGGAAGAGCCGGTTCGAAAGTCCGCGAATCCGTTTTCACTTGTCGATCTTACGTTTTCCAATTCGGAAGTTTCCGGTACACTGTGCGAGGTTGAAGTCACTGAGTATAGGTCTGGTTCGCTCCGGCTAAAACTGGAAGGGGATGGAGGTGTGGGTTGAGAGTCCAGAAGTTTTTCAATTAAATAACCACCCCTCCGTCGACGTAAAATCGATAGACATTTTTATTAAAACGTACCGTGGAAATAATCGTCGGACAAAAACGAAGTGTTAAACGGGATAGACGACGTTTCTATCGGGATGTATTTTCTAGGGTCTCAAAACACGGACCGAAACAAAGTCGCTCTCGATATTCGTAAACGCCCTGTCCGTTTTAATATATGTACGAAAACCGTACGAGAAACGTTATGAATTAACCGAACCGTTTGACGCCAGCAGAAACTCAATGAAATCGATACGCCTATGCGAACCGACACCGACTAAAATTTTTCGCAAAACTATTGTTTATTATAGTACGCGGCTCTGTGCCGAAATCTGGCCGATTGCCGATTTCGAATTTTATAGTACGTGATATGAATTTATATATACATACACGATTATTATTGACCCCGTTCAACGTTAATGTACGGAAAATCGTTCAAATGGGTTTTTTCGTTAATTTTATAATTTGCGTAGCGCGTGCCAAATGTCGCGTTTCCAATATATCGCGCGTAAAAAAACGCAATAATATTCGATCCTCGAAACGTAAATAATATATAAAACATGGCGAATTGTATAAACATTTATTTATACACCGGTTTTCTCGGCAAACGTTTTACTTTCGCGCGCTTATTTTTAACGAACGGCCGATTTATATATGTGTACCTAAATGTATATTACGGGATTAAAACGCGACCATATACAATTAGGTTTAACGCCGATTTAATGTCGTCGCGATTAAGGTGTACGGAAATTTCGTTCTAAACTCTTGGGCTCGATTTTGAAAACCGCCGCTGTCCTCTTTCCAATACCTTTGTGTATGTACACGCACGCACACAGACTATGTATTTCGGCCTATTGACGGAAACGACGACGTTGTATTCAGGCGCTCTTATACTATTACTGTCTTTTTCCGCGGGGTCGATCGAAAATCGGCTAGCTGCAGTAACCCCCATACTGCAATGGCGATATATATATATATATATATATATAATATACTTGCCTATAGATACGCGTACAATAAAAAAAAAAATTCGGCCACTGGTCATTCCTTGGGAATAGTCGGTTATTTTGCGCGGCGGTCAAACCCGTTCGACCGCTGGACGATGGTCAATATCGATGAGGGATATAATTTCTTCCCTACCACCACCACTACCACCATCGCTATCACCATCACCGCCGCGACGGTCAGCGGACCGTTTTGGTACACGATGTGGACATCACGCCGGACACAACCGGTATGAACCGGTTTTCCTCCCCCTGACCCATTGTCTAACCCTGTCGCGGCCGGCGCGCATAAAGTACAACAAACTTTGCCCGTAAAATACGCCATTAAATTATACGATACAGCGTATATACATATACACGCTTGCCACACCTGGACGAATAAAATTATCCGTTTTTTATTTTCATTTTACCGCCAGTTACGTCATAATATTGAAAAAATTTCACGTAGACGCGTTTAAAACAACGTTTCAAATCGTTGATTATTATTAACAACCGTAAGTCTGTTATAGTCTGTAACTAAACTTGCCGAGTATATACGTTCACCACGTTCGTATTAAATACGACATTAGTATTATAACGTTCTTAGACATACGTATATACGTATATATTATATATTACTTTTTTGGCGCAAAACAAAACAAATACAATTTCAAATATCGTTTTTCATTACGTTTCGTTTTACCAATTGGTGGACCATTTCCGATTAGAATCAAAATGTCACGTTCCTGCATTCCGTTGTGCTTACACACGCGCGCGCGGCGCGGGTATATATTTAATAATAATCGCCGTCCGTTATCGATTTTCATTAAATTACGAGCGTATAGCAAACGGTTTTACGCTCCGAGTAGTCGATGGTCAGTATTAGTCGGTTACGACCTTTGACATAACGGACGTATACAAAATAATAAATTACTACCGATTTATTTCTCGTCATTCAACTGTTGAAAAAAAAATCGCGTAGGTTTATGGGAAAGGTCATCGGTCTCCCCCCCCTTGTATGTGTATGTAGATGACCGATGGTCAGTCGCGGCCCGCCGTCGACTGACCATCGGAACCCGCGAAAAACAGGTTCCTATTATAATCCCTTAGGATTGATATTATATATATTAAACGACGGCCTTATAGAAAAATCGGTTTTTTTTTTTTTATATACCAAGGCGAATGGTGGTCGGTCTGCGGGAAACACGTTAAACGGACGAACAAAAAAAAATTCGTCGAATCGTGTCATTGCCATCACAGACTGCGGCCCGTAATAAAACAATTCGATGCCCCCTGTAATTCGAAGTTATATATATATATATATATATACACACACATTTTGTTAACGCGATTTGAATCAATTTGGTAAATTTTGTCGTTGTTAATATAGAGAAAAAAATTTCGTTGACGTAAAATCCGATTGTATAAATTCGTTTATCGCGTTTTCCATTTATGCATATATAATTGGACCTGCATATTTAAACGTAACTAACTCAAGTGTTTCGAATTGTGTCCATAGGACCGTGATATATATATATATATATATATGTGTGTGTGTATAATATATGCGCTTGGTTAAATCTAAGAACTCCGACATAATTGTAGGCGTATTACCGGAACCGGATGTCCGTCAAATTTAAAAAACATTTATTACGATACTAAGACCTACGTATGTTGTATATTATACACACACACACACACACGTACAACAGTCCTTTTAACATTATTACGGGCATCTTAATTTCCGTACGTAGAAGTCGTGAACCGAAAATTCGGTTTAATGCGTTTTTAGCGGCTTACGCGTAAGAATATGTAAAGAAAGTGTTTGTACAAACAAACGTTAAATATTTTCGGTAAAATGAGCGTAAACGATAATTTGTTTACGACGGAGAACGCGACGTTTAATATTATTAGATCCGTAAGAATGTATACCTTTACGTAGGTCGTATATATAATATCCGTTTTAGTGTTGTACGACAACGTTTAGAATAGTAACTGCGGTGGAATATATATAACGATATAAAAATAGTACGATTTTCGAGACTATCGGACAAAACGAATATGGAGAACGGTTTTCGTTTTTCGACGTTAATTCGTTATTAATATTCAGAATGAGATATGTAATTTTACGGTCGACGACGTTTTTGCCGTCGCGGTTTCGTCTTTCGTTTTTCCAACGACGTGGAGGAACGTACAGCGCGCGATTTATTCATTTTTCGCGCGTAAAAGAATCGAAACGCGCGTAGGAATAATTTATTAACGCCATTACCTACACGAATATATACGGCCGAGGATATTTATTCGTGAAAATAATAGTAGTCGGCGATAAAATCTAACGGGCGCGCGTTAGTTGTCCTAGAAAATACCGCAACAATGTCGTAGCGCGTGCGCGCGCGAAACTCGTGCAAAAACGACGCGTAATGACGTAACGCGGCAGGACGAACCCGCCGCGGGGGCTGCGCAAGCGTATCCGCAATTTTTTTTCCTCGCTCCTCTATAATTTATAGGTCATGTTTATTCGCTATAACGTTTTTTGTTTACACCGCATGTTTCCTGTCGGCGCCGATCGCAAAAAAGAACGCCGTCACCGATATATATATATATGTATGTATTCCGTGCAAAATACAACGCTCGTTTCTCGCGGTTTTTGGCGAATTTTCGTTTTTCGACCGTAACTGTATAATACGTACGCAACAAACCGGCTGCCGCGCGTGGGCACACGTAATCGTCAGCTCGCTGTTTCCTATTGTTCGCGCGGAAAACACTTGAGCTCCAACGCGCCACCCCTATACGCACACGCACACACACACGTAATATTGAATTTCAGACGAAAATATCAGAATTATGGAAACATCTGTGTGTTTGTACGCGCGTATTGTCCGTCCACGTGGCTTGTTTTCGCAATAAACCCCTTCGCGCGCGGTGCCGCAAAAGGCGCGTGCGTCAGTCGTCACGGACGCGCGTGCTTTTTGTGTCGTGCCGCGTATATTATATTACGACGGTTACGTACGCGTATATACGGGCGAGGTGGTTTCATTGAAATTGCGCAAAAAGCGGCCGACACGCGCCATCGGTTTCCACAAAAGTGTCAAAAATACATAATAAAACCCTTTTACCGATATAAAATATAATTGCGTCGTCGATATCGCGCGGGGTAGTGTTGTATGTAACCCTTTTGAAGGGGTGAAAAATGCCCCGAAAAATCGCGCTAACCCGCCGCCGCCGACCATTGATGTTGTTATACGCGCGCGCGCGCTCAGGACGGGGTCGCCGCGAGAATTGCAGGTGAACGCACGTCGTGCGTTGTATTCGGCAGATATTCAGCTGTGTGTTGCACAACGCGCGACCGCGAGAAAGAGGATGACGACGATGACGACGATGATGGGGTTTCGCAAACGACAACAAAGAGAACAACACCAACGGCACCCTTTTTTGGGTCGAAATTCCGCGTTTTCCGCCCAAAAAAAAAAAATTATTTAATGTCTTCGACAAACAAAAAAAAGAGTTGCGCACATCAGCTGCCGTCGTTCCGGGACATACCGTTTCCCCCTTTACGTACGTTCGTTCAATAATAATCCTGAGGATTACGCCTTTTTTTTTGGTACGCGTATCGATAAATTATCCACGGGGACGATTCGAAATAAAAATACGTTCGGTTTTTTCTCTGGCGTATTTAATTTTAAAAAAAACGAAAGACTAAAAAAACCAGCGCGCGCGCGCCAGAGAAACTCCCAAGGTCTCTCGGCCCGGGGTCAGTGAATTTATATATTTATACGCGTTCGCCGAAGAACCGGTTTCGCCTTATTCTGACCGTCGGAACGGTTAGTGATGGCCGCGCGGAGCTCCGCGTATTATAAGTGGCGAAGAGACCGCGGAACCGATAGCTGCAGAAGAGTTGTACACACGGCCGTGTATACACCGGGAGAAGACGGCGAAGAGGCGTTGTTGTTGATTTCTTCTTCCTGCTTTTGTTTCATAACGGTCGGTCCGGTCGTCGCCGGGTGTGGCGTGCGCACCGTGCGTCCGAAATCTACGGAGACTTTTCCCGTATATTTACATATTATTCTACTCCCGCGGTATACGACGCGTAAAATATGCATTTCCGCCTATGTGTACGTACGCTCGCTCGTTTATATATATATATAGGCGCGGGGAACAACGCGGCTGACACACGCAAGGTCCGTATAAGACTGATAAATAGCCTTTTCTCGTGAATTTATAGTAGTACGCGATGAAGGGACGACGATGTGCCGCCCGTCCGCGCGTCACCGTTAGTGACGAAGAGGGTACGGTTGACGATGACTAATAGCGATTGACCCTTCTCGTGGCGGTCGCGTCCGATCCGCGTGTGATTTACACCTGTTGATCAGGCGACGCGGGGTCGCGGTATACCGGCGACTGTTGCGGGCATTCGCGTGAGTGAAAAAGACGACCCCGCGCCGTCGACGTCGTCTCCGTTGTCCGGTCGTCGTCGTCGTCAATCGACCGGTACCGTACCGGCGTGATTAATGATGCACCGTAGCGTATCGTACGCGCCGAAAACCCGTTTTATATTTCTCCGTTACTCCCGCGGCGTGCGTGTCCGTCCAACGACTTTTGGACTTTTGTTCGCTGGACACTTCCCGTTCGGGTTACCGGCCCGCCGGTATTCGGTTTAGGTACGGTTAGAGAGGTACCTACGAAACTATATACCCCCCCGACGCTTGGACAGTGGCCGGACGAATTGATTCGTTAAACTCGCGTACGGCGTATACACACCATCGTCGGAAATATGGACGCCATCGTCCGGTAAGGGAGAGGGGGGCAAATTGTTCGTACGAAAAACCTCGCGGCGCGTTCCAATTTATAGGCGAAAAGTAGCCGATCGTAAAAAAGAGCGAATACAAAAAAAAACCCCGTCGGAAATCGGCGAAATCGACTATATTACGCCACCGTCGTAGAATCGTTGTTTATTGTCGCGTACGTTGTATATAAGCGCAGACACCAACTCTCCCGAACGTTTCGTAACGACGTTTTTTTTATTTTAAGCCACGAATCGACGGTTCGTTCGACAGCGACGTCGATTGCCTTCCACACAACGAACGGTCGGAACAAACGGTTACACGCGCGTTATACCGCCTTATATGTACGCATATATCACGTATACACGTACATGTCGTACAAATACTCGAACCGAAAATCCGCGCGCTTGTATTTCGCGTTTACGGCTTTTGTTTTTTAATACGATTGCGTGTTTTCAGGCTCTCTACCGCCCAGCCCCGCGGACTCCGGCGTGTCCGACGTGGACAGCAGCAGCAGCGGACACACATCCACCGACACGGAGCTCAGGGCTCGACTTCAACCGCACCAGTACCACCACCACCACCAACACCACCAACATCACCACCACCACCACCACCAAGGTCAGATTATGTTCACAATTACGTAGCGCGTATTTCGTCGGTTAAACGCGTCGTACGACGTTTAAATAATATTTCGCGTTTTTTTTTGTTTTTTTTTGTCCCTCCCCGTCCGGTTTCGTTTCTTTTGGACGCGCCGTTTTCAGTGTCTTCTTGCGGCCGCCGTACGAGTCCAGACCCGCCTAGCAACAACGCGCAATGCCACCAACAACAACAACAACAACAACAACAACAACAACAAAACGACTTGTTCTCCAGAATTTACGGCGTGAACGCTCCGGCACCAGGCGCGTACCATCCCGGGCCTACGCCTTCGTCGCCCAAACACCCGCTGTTCATGCGAAACAACCGTGAGTTTTACTATACAAACACTGTTATACCGCACAAACTACTACACTACTACTATTACTACTACTATTAAACATAACGCCGGGTTGGAAAAACGAACGGTGAAAACCGCGATAAAACGAAATTGGGTTACCGATAGCGAAAGAAGAACAACGCGAAGAATCATTCCGGCCAAATGAATCATTCGCACTGCCCCTCCCCATGCCGCTCGCGACTTTCGTTAGTTTTCTGTTGCGTTCGTATTTCTTGCTCTCTCTCTCTCTCTCTCACCCGTTCCGCCGGTTTCAACGACGGCGGCGCGCACAGGAAACGGCGTGGCGAGCAATCGTTGGAGGCGGCCGGCCGTGTTCTTGTGGAGGCGAACGAGCGAACGCACGACGGGACGACAACCCACGTCGCCGTTGTAAATTTATTGGCCGTGCGGTTGGTCAGTAATAACCGTTTTGGCGCAACTCGTCTGTCCATCTATGTGTGTGTGTGTGTGTGTGTGTGTGTGCGCGCACGAGTCACGGGCGTATAATAATAAAGTATACCCTCTTGCGTTTATGTGTGCGCGCGCACGAGCGTGTATATATTAAAAGATACATTGTACGTGCGTGCGTGTGTGCGTGTGTGTGTGTGTGTGTGTGTGTGTGTGTGTGTGTGTGTGTGTGTGTAGCGGGAACAATAAATATACGCGAAATAAAAATAAAAATCGTCGCGAAGAAAACGAGTTTGTACCGTCGGTCGTCTCAGTGTTACCAACGCGGTGGACGATGGGTGGGGTTTTTTCCTAGCGATTCGCGGAAAGGGAGAACCGCGCGTCACGTGACCGCCGCCGCCGCCGTAGCTTATACGGTTGTGTCGTCGTACTTGCCGCGCGCGAGAAAGACGTGGACGATGCGACTTGCCGCTGTGTGTGTGTGTGTGTGTGCGGTGACGGCGCCGAAGAGTGAGAGCGTGAGCGGACGGGGCGTACGACAGCGGAAAGGAGAGAGAGAGCAATGACATACTAACGCTTCAAGGTTAACTCTCACTCTATCGTCGAGTGGATTAGGCGCGGCGCGGGGAGGACAAGCGTTCGCACAAACATACGCGAGTAATATTCTTCTTACGTTATTTCGCGCGCGCGGAAGAATATATATATATATAACGCGGGGAGACGAGTGTGCGTGCACGCCTGTTTCTCGATCGAAACTCGAACCGTATGGCCGGTACGTCGCCAACCAAATGCGTACGGATTACGAGTTATTATTATTATATGGCGAGCACGCGTACACGACGACCTTTTCACGGGCGAATCGACGCGGCTGCCGCCGCCGCTTAGTGTGTTTATGCGCGCGTATTATTTTCGTTGTACAATATACGTTATCGGCTCGCCGCCACCCAGCCCCGCCACGCTTGTTCTATATCGAGAATACTCGTCCGTATTATTTATCGAAATATTCCATAGTATTAACGATGCGTATAGACGGGCCCGCGTGTGTGTGTATAGTGCGTAGATAAGAGGCGCCGTGTGGTGTAGACGCGTACGCGCGATTATTACGTTATCGCGTTCAGGAAGTATATAATATTGTAATGGTGTATAACCCGGTAAAGGTCGCAGACGTCGTTGGCGTACGGTTCGAACATTTTTTCCCCGTACATTACGCGCGCGCGTACGTACGTACGTACGTTAGCGCGAATATTAATCGTCAAGCAATCGCGAAAAAAACATTGTAGAGAACCACCGATAAGTGGCCTAGACTAGCTAGCATGTAGTAAAACGACGGCGTTATTATTATTATTAATAAACGTTGACGACGGTTACGCGTTTATAATAAACGCGTTGTGCAAACACACGTGGCGCGGATGTACCGATATAATATACGCGATTATAATTGCCGAAACGAAAATACGATACTCGGTTCGTTCGTCCGTAGTAGACACGCGCGCCCGCGCCCGCCCGTTGCGTAACGCCCGCGTCGTCACGTGGTCGCGCGCAGCCGTGTCGAAGGTCGGCCGCGGGCAGGTTGGCGAGACGCGCGACGCTTCGCGGGAGTCGTCGGCGTCATCTCCGAACACGCGCAAATTCCGTCGCGTTCGATAACGACGAGATGTGCGCGTGTGTACACGACTTCCGCGTTTGTCTTTTAACACGCGTCGAGGGGGTCAGCGCACGTTTGGTCGCCCGGAATTATTTCATTATCCGTTCGAATTTTCGTTATTGTTGCTCCGGCACTTGTTTCGCGCATTGCCGAAAAGATACGCCCGCCGGATACGCGTCCAATTATACGCGCGTGTCGTATCAAATTCGCCTTATTCTCGATCGTTTACCATCGATGTCCGGTAAACAACGCGTTCGCAATAAATAATATTTCGTAACCGAGACGGAGGAGCCGCTCGTATTTCGGTCTAAACGGTAGGTTCCCGTTAAAGACAACGTCAGTTAAATTGTAAACGTCGACGTTCGCGCCGAAAATATTTACAATATACGTGGAAAATACGCGCGGGTATTTACGCTTTTCGTTCAACTCCGGCGGTACATTATCAATTTTTCGGACCTTTCGTATTGGAAAATCGCTAATAATAATACGACGATATCCGTAATGCGGTTATCGTACTACTACACGCGTCGCGTCGACGTTCGATAATTCGGATTTCCCCAATTTCGAAACGTGTATTTTTGTCCCATAATTGGCCATTTAGATTTACGCGTATGTCTTTTCAGATTTAGATTTACGCCATTTTGATCGCGTCGAGTTCCGAACGATCCGTGAAAAATTCGAGCGCGAATTTGAGTTTTTTTCAATCTATATAACAGAGAAGAAGATACCCAGGGGGGGCATCACTCCTTGAACGTCGCCCATTATCAAAAAACAATAATCGCGAGGAATGACTAACTGACGACAACCACAATGTATAATATATATATAGCGCGTCGTTGTCGTGACGATTCGAATCGATTACGCGCGCGTACGCAGTTAAATCGTTATGCATTATTATTGCTCAATACACGACGTATAACGCGCGCGTGTCGCGCACGGCAATCGTATAGACGAATATTATCGAGTGCTCTTTTACACGCGTGAAAAATCGTAACGCAAAAATGTCGCGGTACGCACGCGGCAAACCACGTCATTAGCGAATGGTCTTTATCGTTTTCGGTACTTTTTTTTCCCATCGACGTTACCGTTTATAATTATCGCGTACTTATACGTATAGTCTACACACACGTACGTGTCGTCGCGGGGGCCGTGTCGTGGTTTGCGGTTATTTTCGTTCGTTTACGGTTTTCGTCGTTTCTCAATTCGATGTTCCGAACTCGTCAAAAGTTCTTCCGCCCGTAATTGCGCGACGATCGCGCGCCCGCAAATACAAAATACCAAAAACCCGCGCGATACCGTTGTTTCCATAAAAATTCCGTAAAACCGATCCGAACGACGTTAATACGCTCGTATAAATTTGGTTCGCTCGACGATCAGTGGATATATACTCCGAGGGGAGGATTCTTAATTCGACCCGCGTCCGTTTGGGTTTTTCGGCGGCAGCGATAAGATCGTTTTACGCGTTTTTATTAGGAAATTTCGTTTAATCGCGTACGATCGTCGCTGTATTCGGGAATATCGACAACGGGTTTCCTCCATCCAATACTACCGATGTTTCCGCCGTACTTTTATCGTACCGACCACGCGTGTGCCGCACAATTAAACAAACATCTTATATATATATATATAATTAAACGGCGCTTTGCCGAACTCGCTGCAGGGCGGTTATCGTTCGAAACGGTTTTACCGGTGGAAATATCGATTTTTTAATTGGAGCGCTTCGTCGTAGTTTTAACGCGAAAATGTACCGGGTTCGTTATCGGTTTTGCCCCAAATCGTCGTGGCCATCGCGTACAACAATATTCGCTTTTTAACCATAAATTTGTGCGCCATTACCGTCGCCGTGGAATGCGAAACGACGACGACCCCGTGCAGCGCCCGTATGCGTGTGTGTGTGTGTGTGTGCGCGCGCGCCTGACAACACCGAGCGTCCGATGGTCCGAAAATAGCGCGCGCGACGTGGCTAGATTTAGCAGCCGCGAACGGACGAAACGCGGAAACAAGCGGGAGGGGGGAGGCGCTTATTTTCAATTTTGTTCGAACACGTTCGGGAAAATAAAAGTAAAAATTTCGCGTTCGAACAACTCGCGTTTTTTTGGCGTGACGTCCCCGCGTACACGATGCGCGCGCACAAACACATTTTGTTATATTCACGGCGCGCGCGCGCGCGCGTGTGTGTGTGTGTGAGAGAGAAAACGAACGAATGAGTGAGGAGGTCGATCAAGTTCAAGGCGAACGAATAAAATACCGTCTGGGTTTCGCTACAACCGCACGCCGGTCGGCCAATGTGTGTATGTATGTAACGACGAAGCAACGGTTTGGGAGGGAGGAAACGACGTATTGTCGCGGGTACGACGGATTCGCAGTTTTTTTCTGTAACGCGCAACCTTATTGTTGTTTTTCGTCCGAATTTTACGCGAGAAATATCGTGCCAATTTATAATCTCGTCCGAGTTCGTTCGTGTGGCGCGAGTACGTCCAAATCACGCACGTATACCCACCGCCGCCGTCCTCTACCTACTGGCGATTTTTATTATTACGCGCGACGCCTAAACAAAACCCAAACCGAACGGAAATCCGTTAATAGAACATAGCGTTATAATAATAGTACCCCGCGCGTCGTATTATACGCACACACACACGCGGGCGCGCGCCTGTGCTGACGTCGTTATTATTATACGTACGAATCTTCTTAGGAATATATTATAAACCGCGCGTCGTCGTCGTCGTCCGGCCATAACGCGTTTTCCATTCTTCGTTCGCGTGCGATACACACGCGATATGTATATGTGTAATACAGAGCCGACTGACGACCGGCCACGTGCACCTAGCCCCTAAACAATTCGGATTGCGAAACCGTTTTATTTACGTACGTACGCTATACGTGTGCGTGCTTATAACGACTCGAAATACTCGTTTTCAAAACGATCGAAATATATATATATAATAAACGCGTCGGCGAAACGGCCGTGTATTTTCTTTTCGCGAACCGAACGCGAAAAATACCTCGATATAATTATATTACACGATAGCCGCCGCCACAACTGTCGCACGTATCAATACACGCGTTTATGTATATATATATATGTATGTATGTATTACGTTCGCGCATACGTCCGTGTTCGCGTCTCTCCTTTTAAGGACGTCTCGCGTGCAAAACCGGGAAACATTTATTACGCACGGACAATATAACGTATACGCTCGCGCGCGTGTTTATATATATATATATACATACTTGACGACGTCACGACCGTGTCTCGTTACTTACACTACATCTACTATTATTATACGTTCGTTGTACGTTATTATTGGCGACGGTTTTCGTTTTCGCGCGTGCGTACGCGTGCTCTTGGGAATATTCAAAAAACCTATCGAGGAAAACCGCAGTCGTTACGACGACCATCGTTGTAATATGTTCGTTCCCGCGTCCGTAATAATAATTAACGATTTCGCCCGAAGAAGTGTATTTACGTAGTACCGTAAATATTATTCGTTTCCGCCGTCGAGGTATTAAGGTCGAACAAACATACAAACACTATTGCTCGATAGAAACGAAAATTTAAAAAACCTCCGGGGAAGGGGGAGAGAGACCGGAAACGCTGTACGCGACGCGCCAATCGTTGAAAACAATACGGTCAACCGTCGCGATATTCATACATATATAGCCCGCGTAGACGACTAATATACTAATAACGGTGAACGCGTTTCGTGTTCGCAGATTCGTACGGCGGTGTGACCGCCGCCGCCGCCGGTGGCACTGGCGCCGGTGGTGCTGGCGCCGGTGGTTACCCTTCGGCCGTCGTCGGCTACGGCTCATCCGCGGTCAGTCCCACGTCCAACGGCCACTTCGCCATGCCCCCGTGTCCGCCCGCCGCCGCGCTCCCTGGACCCGGCACCGCGGTCGGTCGCGGTTCGGTCATCCAAGCGGCCGCCGTGGCCGCCGCCGCAGCCGCGGCCGCTGCGAACTGTTACCAACCCAACGGTAACGGTGGCCGTGGCGGTGCCGGCAGCGGCGGTGCCGGAGTCAACGCCGGCACGGCCAACATCAACGACCTGTACTATATGGACTTTGGCGCGCCCGCCGCGGCCATGTACCATCAGAAAATGATCAACAACAACAACAACAACATCGTGAAGAACAAAAAGCCCAAAAAGTACGGCACCGTCGGCAGACCCGCGGCCGTCGGTTCGCCGGCGTCGGGCGGCGTACAACAGCCGTCGTCCTGTCCAGTGACGGGCGGCCCCAAGAGGAAGAGCCGAGAAGGTAAAATAACGTCCGTTCCGTCTATTTAATAAGGATAAATATTCTTATTTGGATTCCATACGGCGGCGGCGGCGGTGGTGTTTTTTTTTTTTATATATATTTTCGTTTTTCCCGAAGGTTCCACGACGTACCTGTGGGAATTTTTGCTCAAATTGTTGCAAAACTCGGACTACTGTCCGAGATTCATCAAGTGGTTGAATCGGGAAAAGGGCGTATTCAAATTGGTCGACTCCAAGGCGGTGTCGAAGCTCTGGGGCGAACACAAAAACAAGCCGGACATGAATTACGAGACGATGGGACGCGCTCTCAGGTAATATTAATATAACTAGACGATACGAAACCGCGTGTATTTATAATACGGTTTTCGCGTGGTGGCGACGACGGCGACAATTCGACGCGTCGGTTTTTTTACCCTTTGCCGCTCGGGCTGGTTGTTTGTAAACACCGCGTGGGGTCGCGCGTGTTTACTACGCGCGCAACACCGGCGTTTAATATAATCGTAACACGGTCGTTAATTCCTACACGAACGAAAATACGCCGCCGGTGTACGCGCCGATTAAAAAATAATCTTGGGCCGATTACGGGCGTCCGAAAGTCGCGTTTTCGACGAATACACCACACGCCCGCGTCTTGCATATTTTCGCCGGGTTATCGTTTTCGTTTCGATTAGTTGGCGATTGTCTTGCGCGCGCACCGACGGCGTTACGTAATTTCCTCGTTAACGAATAATAATAATAATAACAAACGCGGAGGCGTCCGTCGACGTTCCAAAGTCCTCCGCCGCCATCGTTTCGGTGCGAACCGACCGTCCCGCCCGTACTATTGCGAACGCGTAAGGCCACGCGCGCTTTTTAAAAAACGATTTCGCGAGCGCGGAACAATCGATTTCCACCGAACGGAGCGGAATTTCGTTCATCGGTGTCGCGTCGTATTTTACGATCAGACGTCGGTGGTGAACGTGTAAACGAATAAGCGACAGGCGTTTCGCGAACATGTGTTCGCAGCGCCCCGGGGGTTTCGTTAGGGGACATGAACGATTAGGTGAACTGACGAAATCGTTTTTCTGTGTCGCGCAGGTATTACTATCAGAGAGGGATTTTGGCCAAAGTTGACGGGCAACGGTTGGTGTATCAATTCGTCGACGTTCCCAAAGACATCGTCGAGATCGATTGTACCGGCGCATAAAGAGAGGGAGGAGACCGTACTGCCTGCGAACCACGCGACCCACTACTACTAAACGTCCAGCGGGGTCGAACGCCGTCGCGTGTCCGCCGTCGTACGGATAATAAGAAAACTATACTACGGCTGTTGTCGTTTTCCTCGGCGCTCGCCGGCAAATTGTTTCCACGAGACAAAACCCCTCAATTTCTGTCGTCGTTTTTTTTTTACACAAATTATTAATATTATCGCGTGCGTAGTGTACGCTGTAAATATTATATCGGATATACGTGTTCGCACGCGTGTGTGTGTGTGTGTACGTTATATATATATATATATATTGCGAGCATTGTCGAACTTCTCGACCGCGTCGCGTAAATACGCGAGAACTTGCGTTTCTTTTTTTTCCATCCCTCGTGTGTTGCTTATATACACCGTCGAATATATACGTCTGCATGTACTACTACCTGCTGTCGCCGCTGTACAATCTGTACGTGTGGCGTGTATAATGTGTGTGTGTGTGTGCGTGTAAAGGTGGACAATAATTCTATCGAGAAGGTACTGCGTGTACGTATATACTCGTAATGTACGATACATTTTGATTATTGTCAGTTTGACCGATCTCTACGTTTTTAGTATATTTTAAACAAATCTCGAAATGTGTACAAATGTTTAATTATAATAATTATTATTATTATTATTATTATTATTTTATTAGGAAATAAATTCGATTTGGAACGAAACAAAAAAAAACAAAAAAAAGTAGATAAATTACTATTGTATACACGTGTATTATAGTACTATATTATTGCTGTGTGCGAACATATACATACCTATATATATATAGGTATGTTGTTTTTACCATTTATTATTATTATTTTTTTTTTGTTTCCGAGAACTCGTTTTTTTTCTCAATTTAAGTCAACGAAACCCCTGTACATAACCATAATTTATAAGAATATAATTTTAGGGTTAATATTTTATTATTGGTGTAAGTTTTTAATTATTCTTTTCCGCGTATATACGTATATACATTTGTGTATACGTATGTGTGTGTGTGTGTGTGTGTGTGTGTGTGTGTGCGCGTGTGTATGTGTGCGTGCCTATGTAATATCTGTAAAAATTTTCTCGAACTATTTTTGTATGCTTTTTTTAAGTTTAAACGAATTTCGTTTTTCCTTTTGTTTTTGTACGTAATTTTAAGAATATTAATATGTTTGAATTATTATAATCGACATTGGCATCGAAACGTTAACGGAATATTTTACCATTGTCTCATTGTAATAATAATAATAATAATAATAATAACGAAACGAGAACGAAGGAACAAATTATATATACATATATATATATCGGTACTTAAACGTATATATTTATAAATATTTTTATTTTAATAACGCTAGCGAAACTACTCGAAAAGCTCAAGAAATAGATAAATATAAATAAATAAATATATACACGGTTTAGCGCGAAATTATATAATACGTTTTACCGTTATATATTGTTTAAAAAACTTTATATACGCATATATATATATACATATATATTTAAATTTCGTTGTTTTTTGAGAAATAATAATAATTAATAACGTAATTTGAAAATTGAATTTAACTAAAGATACAATGTACAATTGCGTCGTTATCGTCTGTGTAGACGGACACGCGCGTTTTTATTTATTTAACCGCGAAACGCTGTCGAATTCTCGTTCGTAAGACGATTGTTTCGCGACGCGATAATTTAATGAATTTAACCAAACGGGTATCGTAACGTTTTATAGTGAATTATATTTTTTTTCCGAAAAGTTTATTTATCGTCGGCCGGGCGGCTCTATAATATACGCGTCTATTTAAATTGTACAACGGCCGTTTTCGACATTGCTCAAGTACGTCTGACGAAATTCTTTTTTAATTTTACTCGCTTCGCCGCCGCTAATCGTTTGTACATAATTTAATAACGACAAAATAAGGAACGAAAACAATTTTTTTGTATTTCTTTTGCACGTAGTAATATATCGTCGTATGTACCGGGGCTAGGGGGAGGGGGGGACATAGCATACTACTAGTCCGAATCGTTATCGTCGTGTGTCTGGACCGAAAAACGGAACGTGTATATAAACGCGGCGATTCCGGAAGTACTACACACACGGCGTGATTGTTGTTCGGACGCGGATTAACGTATTATTCGTACGAAACGAATTCGTAGGACTTTTTTTTGTTAAAATCGAACGAAAAACGACAAAAAACGTATACAAATCGCGTTTCCGTTGTGCCGTCGTGGCGCGCGCGTGTACACCCGGCGTCGAATTTTGGGTCACTGTTTGAACGGAATTTATTAGGTAAGGTTACTATTGAAAAAAACGAACGGAACGTGTCGAATTTTGTTTTCTACCGAAAAAATTTTCATAGAAGAATCGACGTAATTTATACGTAAAACGAATGTACAAATGTATGTTTTTTTTTTTTGGTTTCATTCGTCGTACATCGCAACAACGAATATAATAATATATAGCTTAATGCGCACTTTTAACTTATAAAATACGCACGTACTTTATATATATATATATATATATATATATATATATGTGTGTGTACGTACGAGTGTGTGTGTGTGTGTGCAACGTAAAGTACTATAGGTTAATGTTTCTATAAAAGAAAAACTCGCACGTTTCCGCGCGTGTAATTTATACGTTATATATATATATATATATATTAATTGTTTACGTTTTTAGGAAAAAATTGGCGATTTTACGATATTTAACGATAAAACGCAAAAAAAAAACGAACCTACGAAAGTGATATTGTTTTTGTATAAAACTAACCCAGTTGTCTCATCGTCCCCGCCCCTCTGTTCCCCACCGGTCACACGCCGGTCTTTACGTGATAGTATTTTTACGATCGATCTACTTTTACTTAACGTTTCTATTATTGATTCGAAATTTTATGTATACGTAATTGTTCTAAGGCAAAGTAGATACGCGATTATCGACGTTTTTTTCCGTTTCAGTATGTGTGTGTGTGTGTGTGTGTGTGTGTGTGTACCCTCTATCGTGTAGCGTTCATTTTTCGTTCGTCCTACAAAACTTCAACCCGTCGTATTTATATAAATATATATATATATATAAATTGTTCGCCTCGACTCCGAAAAAACAAACACTTTCTTACGAAATACTTATGTATCGTTAAATGCAAATTATTACGCGTACGTTAAAGTTTGGGTTTTTTTTACCGTGTTCGCGGACGTTTATATAATATATGTGTGTGTGTGTGTGTGTGTGTGTGTGTGTATGCGCGTGTTATATAATTTTTAAATGTGTGTTGTAAACGAGAAAAAAAAATACGAAAACTGTCGAAAATAAAATTGGAATATATATATATATATATATATATTACGTGTATCGGTGTAAAACAAACTATTGTTATATTGATGAAAATAAAGGAGAAAAAATTGATAAAAAAAAAGCGTTCGTGTTTTCGTCGCATCGGACGTCCCCTATAATTTCGCGGACGTGTTGTTCGACGGCACACGTAACGAAAGCGGCGTTCCCCGTCCGTCGTTTCCCGTTAATCCTCGGTGACCGCGGTTTTTTTTTTTTTTGAAAAAATGTCCTTACTTGGACACCACCGGCGGTCTACCAAATCGGCGAAAACGATCGTCCGTCGAAAAGCCCGCCGCGACGGATTTAACGGTAACGGGCGTTTTACCGGCCTCGTCGTGAACGACGGAATCGGCGGACAACCGGTACGACGACGGAACGTAACCGGTGGAAAACACTCGAAAATTGTCGTCCGGTACCGTTGAACGAGACGTCGTTTCGGATACGAAAGGCGAAAAGGATAACGACGGTTTCATCGGCCGAGTGCCGCCGATCATTTCGGCGCCGTCTGTCGTGTCGTGTTGTACGCGTTCCGGCGGCGAACTCTGTCCGCCGCGGATGCGCGAGCTTTTTCCCGGATATTGGGCGCCGTCCGGTAGATGGCGCGGCGGACGGCCCGGAACGTATTTTCGAAACGACGACGAACTTGGCCGACGCGGGAACACAACGTACCGAACGCGCGAGTAATACGCCGTTTTCTCGTAACCCCCCCACACGTCCCCCCCCCCGCCGGTGTATCCCTCGAATACTTCCAGAATGGGCTTTTTCGCCGACGTATCAGTGTAGTGGCGGCACGCGGTGGAGGAACAATGGAGCAGCTTTCCACGCCTCCTACAAACCGCGAACAATTTAAACACAAATTACGCGTAGCGTATGTTGGTCTAATTACTCTGAATTCGAGTAAAACGCGCGGTAATTCGTATCTCGGAACGCGACGGATTCTATCGGTTTTTCTTCGCTACGGTCGAATCGGCCGCAAGGTAAGTGGACAACAAACCAGTCCGGACGGGCGCCGAGGGTACGTGACGAACGCGAACGACGACGGATTTCGACGGTAACGAAACTAACGTAATCGCTTTTCGCGCGGCGCGTACAATCGTACGAAAAACGAACCCGAACTGGGCCAAACAAAAAAACGCGTTTCGATCAGTTAGAATCGGTCGGATATGACGCGAACGAGAAACCGGTGGACAACACCAGCGGGTACGCGTTTTAAAAATACGGAACGAGTCAGTCACGTTTGTAGTACGAAAATAATTGTCGACACGGACGGGCGTATTTAGTGTGGTCGTTTCGGGATTACGATATACGCGTATTATTATTATTTCGTTCGTTTCGAAATCGTTGGCCGACGAACGAGCGACGTTACGAGGACGAGAATTGAAGCCGAATACTGAAAACGTAGTAAAACAAAACTGACGATCGTCTTCGTCTTTCGTTTCGAGTAGTTTATCGTCCGTCCGCTAGTGCGCGCGCGTCAACGGACGAATTGTAAACGTACGGGAACTATTCGTATATCGTCCGACGCGCGCGTTTTTTCGTTTTTGGCCGTTCGAACCGTTTTTTTTTCTATCGGTTTTATAATAATCGTACGTGGTTTGTTCTCGACACACGATCGACGCACACGTGGACACGGTCTGGCGATACGGACGTGAATATTGTCGCCGGAACAGTTTTAAAAAGAAAAAAGAACGCCGGCGCGGAAATTTTTTTTTTTTTTGGGGGGGGAGGACACGGAAAATACGTACGGTGGTCGAAACGAGACGGAATACGTTTAGTTTTTATGGAACGGCGACGAGTGCGCTAGTTCGGACGAATTGGATGGAACCAATACGGGACGGGAGGGGGAGGGAGTCGCTGGACCATAATAGGTCGGGCGGACGCGGCAAAGTTTTGGACGAAAAACGCGGAACAACGTCGGAGGGATGGGAACGACAATCGAGCACGTCCGGAAATACGGTTGATTCGACTTAAACGCAGGGTCCCGGGCCTTGCATAGTATCGGTCGTGTGCCATCGTCCGGATGCTCGCACTGCGGACACGCCGGGTCGGACAACGGTGAGGAACACAGCGCGTTCCACACGCTCTTTCGCTGCGAGGTGTTTGACCGTGAACGGGACGCGCTAGTCCGTCGGATTGGAGGATTCGGCCCGGGCGATCTGGTCGAGCGCATGCTCGAGTCTCAGGTCTACTGGGACGCCCGTCGTCCGATTCGCAGAGTCGGTG
>JAIPRN010001243.1:0-50781 GCA_025469175.1 Geopemphigus sp. TES_GeoC_2020 | reverse complement strand
ATATAATTTTGGTTGTGCGATCGAATTGTTAAACAAAAAAGTAAATCCATTTATATTGATGTCCACATATTTTAAACGATCACAAAACCATATATATATATATATATATATATATAGTTATAAAAGAACATTCGTGGAGTCGTTTTGGTTTTATCGTCAAATGAAAATCTAATGTATACATCTTACGTTTTACATTTTTGTTGATCGAATCAAGACGTTAAAGAAAGATGATATATAATCTACTGCCAGCTGTATATAGTATATTATATCATCCGAATACTTGATTTTCCGAATTGGTTCAATCGTATGTGTGTGTTTAATAATAAGCACCGGTAACTCAAAATCGGAATCTAATGTTATTATTTAGAAATCGTATTTTGTGTCGTCTCCTCCAACCCTTTGCGTCGTTATGGGACGAGATTTTCCTAGGCAAGATCGGCTTGTCTTCGATATAAATATAATTATAATATGAAAAAAATCGTTGCTTAGTGAATTATACATTTTCATTCCGATATTGAATTAAAACAACTTAATTTTTATTTCGGGATCTGTACATAATTAACGCGCTTTTGTGCTCTTGTCTTAAGTAAATGCGTGATGGTCCCATAAATAACAATAAAATAAATTAACTCCACGTTTCTTATACGTATACTTTACTGTACAATTAGTTTTATTAGTTGAATGTTTTACGCGCCCTAAGATATCTCGGAAAAATAATTTGTCGCGATACCTTAACGACAGATTCGTAAATGTTTATGACGTTTTATTGTGCGACAGCCTCACAAGTGTTTACACTTAATGCTATATTAACCGTCGCTCCGCTATTTAGGGTCGGTATATTTATCCCGCGATACACTTAAATCTTTCTCCGGGAGTTTTTTTTTAAACGAAAATAGACCTTATTATGGTCAGAGGAGTTATATGATCGAATCTATATATCTATATATCAAACTCGCGATATGATCGAAATAAATAGTAATTTAAAATCGTCCGTAGATGTGAATTACGGCAATTTTTATTCAAGAAACGAATTAAAATAAAATACGTAAACATATCCTTTAACGTATTTGGAACAGACAATATTAATATTAAAAACAATAAGATCATAACCGAATAATAATAGAAAACGAAACAAATAGAAGACATTAAGCATTACGTCTTTTTCTTTTTTTCTTTAGTGTTTATAGGATGTTAACTTTAACTATAAATATTATTTTTATGAGTTACATGTTGTATCCTTTATTCGGTGAACGACACTAAAATAATCAAACAGAAATTGGATCGTATTTTGTATATTAACTTCTATATTGGTATATTATTTTGTTGTTATTGTAATTATCGTTACTTTTCGAAGAAGAATGTTTTTTAAGATTAAAATGTGACCTCACTATAAAAATGGAGAAGGCTAATGTTTAATTTTTTTTCTCGTACATTCAAGGAATAAGAATCCAGATCACTTTACAATAGTTTTAACCCTTTCCGTAAACCACGAAATTTGGAGTCGCGAAATATAATCGGTATAAACATATATATTCGTTGGTAAGACTCTTTGTTACAGAACTGTGCAGTGTTTATTAAATCAATCGTGTTTAACAATTCTATAGTTCTAACGAAGCTTCATGTACTTAAAAATAATCGGTAGTACGATAGTTCAAGTTCTGGTTGAAGTATAATACCACTTAGAAAGACATCGTCAATATATATTTTCCCATGGGGTATAGATTATCCTTTGTAAACACTACGTTGTAGCGTGTAAAAAAGTAGACTAGGGGATATTTTTGTTCTGGTAAATTTTGCCAGTTAACCAAATACTTTTATATTATTTTTGATTTTCATTTATTTACTATCGACGCATTAAGTAAATGAGGTCATAAAAATTATAACGAGAATGCAGGAGACGGGAAGACGCTCATTGTTCAGAGTTTTGTTTTTTTGGACCAACAATTTTTCTCGCTACATCTTTTTCACTTCCTACTTTCATTTTATTTACGATAGAAAATTAATAAATAACGTGTATTTGTAATTTGTTTTTCTTAATACAGCTCGTAGATTTAAAATGTGCGATATTATTTGCTACTTATCGTGCATTTTTTTTATGATACCTAATTAGTAATTCGGTTACTGGGTTTATGTTTATATTAAATTACATAGGTGACTAACCGGTAATATATTTGGAATCGTATACCCATTAAATTCTCTTATTAGTTAATTTTAAATTAAACGCCGGTTGATAATGTATCAATATTGTGGTGTATTTGTAAGAGGATATAGTTAATAGCGATTTATTAAAGAATTGTGTACATGACATTTAACGGAATTTTATCGTTTAATACTTTATTTTTGTACATCGTAGTCTTATATATAATAAATATGATTATGTGTATGAACGTGCCTTATACTGCAAACATAGACTTTTTCACGTGTATATGTATTACTTATACCCATCTACAAGTCAAAACTATTAATATTTTTGCACGTACATACATTAACCCTAATTAATTATAAACGTTTAAAAATTTATTAGATACTATGTTTAGTTGCATTTAAAACGCAAATATCGAGGTTGTGGGAGTTATCTAGAATCAACTAACATTTAGGGATCAGGAATTTCGTATACATACGTTTATTATGTAATATCCAGCGGATGAAAGGTTTTTTTTATTACAAGTTTAATCGTCTTTGGATTTACCGACTACGAATTATTTTCAAGTTTAAACAGAAATGCCTACAAGTTTTGGTATTAATCATAACGGTTTCGTGAACAAATTACCCATATATTTGTCATTGATATCTCGGCCCTTAATTTTTAAAGTATAAACGTTTTAAAGTTACTTTTATCCACCTCCTTTATTTCGCCGATTTTTAATTTCATTATTAGGATTCTATATATGCTATTAATTTTATAAACGGATTTATGATTGATACCTCAAGACGATAGATATGAAGATTTGAATACAATATTTAAAATTAATAATAATCTTTAGTGCATTATTACACAGCGACTTTCAACTTGTAAACTTTTTTTTTATCTATGTGCCCGCATTGTTTATTTTATATTGCTATTCATAATAAATTATTTGACGGTTTAAATATGTACTATTACTATGTAATGATATTATGTAATATGTTTGGAAGAAAACTATTTGTTAAGTGCTTATTGTCTAATTCATTTGTTAATATTATTTTGACTGGATGAATAGTTTTTTCAAGTGTTTACAAAATCGTCATATCTATAAGTGGTATTTATATCTATACAATTTATTTTTAGGGTTTATTTCCAAAATTAAATTACTTTTATTTAGTACATAAATCTATTTCATAATAAGTCCCATAATAAGAATATATTTTTAGTGGAAATTCTTAAAAATAAAAAATAATAACTAAAAGAGCTAAGAAATTTATTACTAGCTGGGTCATGTATAGACTATAAATATCATAAATATCGTTTGATGTTAAAAATTTCAATTTTTTAACGTGTATTTCGTATAAAATAAAATAAATCTTTTAAGCTTTTTTTATATTTTATACACTCGTTGGTTGGGTTTTATAAAATATTTATGTTCATCGTGATAAATGCTTATAATATAATCTATCAAATTGATACCACAATCAATATCTTGAAGTTAATATAAAAATGTAGGTATTTAATTTTTTTCGCGTTCCTATTTACATAAATATATGATATGGGTATAGGGTCTGGATCTCACAGGAAGATTTATTAATAGTAGGGGTAATGGTACCGGAATTACTTTTTAAGTTCTCGTGGAAGAGGAACACTTGGTAGTATAATGATATGAAAAATGTATTTTTCTAAGAGTATTAAATTTTTTGTTTAATTATTTATGATGGTTAACTTTTTTTGATGATTTATAATAAATCATAATTCATAAATCGTAGATTATATATAAAATGAATGGTTACATATTAATAATTACTTAGTTTTATTCCTGATCGCTGATTAGTCACAACTATTTATGAGTTAAGATAATCAAGAATTCTTGAGTATATATATTTAAAATATGAATTGTTTTATATTCTAAAATTTTTGGATATTTTAATTATATATAATTTTTACAATACAAAATATAAGATTCAATGTTTCGCTATATATTTTAATATTCGTTTTTTATTACTTATTTAAGAAAATAAAAATATTTTTAAAAGATACTTGTTAAAAATATCTTGAGTATTACTTATGAAAATTTCAAACTCCTGCAAAGAAAAACAAATTATTTAAAAGAGTTTGTTTGGGAGTTAATACTGGTTTGTTTATAAGGTAAATGCCACTATCTTTCTATTTCCTGTTTTGGTGATTTTTCATTATTCGTGTTCATATGTCAGGACTTGTCAGTTACCGAATTCATTGTTATCAGTTATATTATTATTAATCATCAGTCAGTTTCCAACCATCGTTTAGATGGTTAGAATATTTCATTGTTAAGTTTAATAAATAGTAAACGTTCATAAGCAATTTCATATAATTTTTTTTCAAAAAATCGGTATCTTAAACCTTATTTTAACCGACAATTATTTTTTTACGGGTAGTATTTATTAATTAACTAATTTACGCATTAATCATTTTTGTTAAACATTTTCTAAAAATATCAATTAAATATTAAATATCAATTATATTTAATATCAATTAGTATTAAAACGTATATGTAGTCTTTAATGTGGATATTGTTATTTTTTATTATTGATATAAATTTAAATAATTTAGTAATTAAAGTATTTTATTAAAAACAATAATGTTCAGAAAATTAAAAATATTGAAATTATGGAATTGCATTGTAAGCGGTAGTCAGATTTTTATAATTTTATGTATCTAATCTTAAGTATATAAAGTATGTAACATTGAATGTTTTTGGGAATGTATTAAAATCCATAATATTATAATATAATCGAAGCCGATGTTATTCTAGCTGGGGTTCAACATTATTTGTTGTAAAAATTAAAGTTTCGATAATTAACAAAACATTGAATCAAGTGCAGGTGGAAATAAGTGAATTTTAAACGTTCTAACTGTTGTTGATTTTATTGTAAGAATAGAATAATTATTAGTTTTTTTTTATATTAACATTATTGATTATAAAATATGACATAATTCAAAATATAAAGGCTTATATCGATACGTATCTTCTACACATGGTTTTGTCACAAGACTTCAATGTCCATAAAGAAAATAATAGAATAGGATTTATTCATAGAATGAGTCGTGGAACGTTATTTGTCTTCAAACTTGTTATTATTTTAAATATGTAATGTTACCACTTTGTTTTTTATCGAGATTTAGACACCTAAGAATTTGATATACTCACACACTCACATTATTTTTGCGATTTTATATTTTTATATCCATTGTTAAAAAACTAAAATATTACGTTATTATATATACATGTTATTTACATTGTCAGCAAAGGGTGATGTATACTAGGTGCAAACTTTTTTTTTAACAATAGACGTATTCCTGTTCACGTTCGACTGATTCTATAATAGTTTATATTTCATAATAATATTTTCGCCGTAAGAAAAACAAAAATTATGGGTTGCTGATCTAGTGATATGTCACATGACATAATACTCTTGTGTATGTGTGTCTGTATATTTATATCTGCTCAGTTTTAGAAATAAATTAGTAAAATTAGAACTCATAATAATTCACGCCATAGATTTGAAATTGTGTAACCTATACCTGTATACCTGCCTATTAACAAATGTTACATTATTTAATAATTGATGCGTTGAAACTATTTCCATTGTAAATAATAATAAAAAGATAATATACCCATTATTTAATACATATTACTGTATCCAAATTAATTATATAGTTAAACATTTTTGTCCAAATTATTATTAAAAAAAGTAATAAATATAAGTACCAATCATAATTAAGTCAATTATAGCTTTTGGAAATAACGATTTTAATTTCTGTAATGTTAAACAAGTCGCATATACATTAAATAAAATACGAACACAGACGGTGCTATTAAATATAATATTGAAAATTTTGATAAATTTTTCTAAAAATTTCATAAAATCTTTTTGAATATCTCAATAAATCCATTCAGTATACTGAAAAGCAAATTAATTTAGTTATTTACGAATATTCATAAAAAAAATTATTATCATTTTCAAAAATTGGCGTAAAATGATATTTTAAATTTTAAGAAATTATAAAGAGCCTAAAATTATTATCCGATAGATTAATGTTATGGTAGTGTAACTCTATTATATTTTGGGGACGTAATTTATGATCTAATGTAGCATAAATGTAACGTCGATTTTTGTTTAAAAAATTTGGTACTACCGTATTTGTCAATACGTATGACGTGACAATATTGAGGCTACATAGAGTCTTCTTATTTTTAAACATTCGTACCTATTTCTATATTATTTTTATATTAAGTATGAGTGATTAAAATATGTAGATTAATTTTATGTAGTGTAAAACGTGTATTATGTTATTGAATTATTAAATTCTGAGTGAAGGGAGGAATGTATTGGTTTTTCAATGACGTGTAATATATAGTATAATACAATTCTATTTTGTTTAGGATCATTTGTGTAGTAGTACTTGGTTAATCTCGATATGGATTTGGTTCCGGTAGCGATTTGTATCAAGTGGTTAGTTTATTTAATTTGTTTCACAATTTTTCCATTACTTTTCTTAAGCGTAATTAAGAACAACCAGAAATTTCTAAAAAAAAAATGTTAAATTTTTCGAAATATTCGTTTTTGACAAAGGCAATTTTTGTCCGTTTATGTGTTTATTCAATCTTAAGTATACGTTATATTTTTATATTATATCACTCGGAATCATTTTTCGAAAATAATCATTTATCGTGGTTTTCAAATTAAAACAAAAAATAATAAGACTAAAATGCCTAAGCACTCGCTTAAATCAATATTCACATGACTTGCGGTTTGCGGACTGTTTTGTTTATTTTGATAAACTTATTCAATTTGTTTGTGTTTATTATTTTATGCAAAAAACAATAAATAGCGGGTCGAAATAAATGATATTAAAAAAACTTGTTATTTAAAGTTCACTTTTTAAATCGTCGAATACTTTATACTTATTGACGTTTAACTTTATTCAGTTCTATAAAAATAATTTCTAATGTTTTTTTTTTACTTTTTAAATTATTTTCTCGATGAAACTCTTTTTTATATGATGCTGTATAATTGTTATTATAGTACTTATAGATATATTATAAAAATTTAAATATTTTAGCAGTTAACAAAATAAAAATCTTTTTTTGTGTTGATTTAAAATATACTCTTAAACTAATTAATTACTCGTATACTTGTGATATATTTTTTTAAATGTCTATAGTAATATATTTAAACTCGGTCATAGAATAACACATTTAATTATGCCCCGCTATAATGTATCGTATAAAATATACTCTGAAAATTATATTAAATTTAAATAGAACAAATTATTGCTCGAAACTCTCAATTATTTCTCACTGTCATACACGTTTTAAGTCTATTTGTGTTGTAATTTATAGTGGATAATCAAATAAAGTTGCGATCTCATTACGAAAATACATAACTTGTTGTTAATTAATTGATCACTATTACCATGTACTTCTCGTCACAGAATTTAAACAAAAATGTTTAAATTATCTACGTACCCTACACATTTCTCATTATAGATAGTGGTTTATACCAGTAGACTATTCGTTGGGCATAATTACTACCAACTTCTGATTGAAGGTCCTGTTTAACCCTACATCGATCAACTGACGAACTCAACAAAACTTTTAAATTACTAGAGTAAAATCATATTAAACACGTTTTTAAACACTATTTTTTTATTTGGAATTAAACAAACTTGTCAACAAAGTAAACTTAACATTAACACTAATAGAGTTTTGACAATTTGATTAACATTAAAATATCTATATTTTTTTTTATAAAACAACTTATGTATGTATTGCTGATTTATTAAACGTAGTATATTTTTTTTAAATTTTTTGATAATACTTATCCAAATGCGTTTCATTTGCACAATAAAATTTTATTTCACAATATTATACGGCTTTTAATGTTAAACGATAGGATAAATAAATGAGATAGAAAAGATGACTACCGACGACATTTTTTATGATTTAGTTTATTATTAAAGTTTGAATATCAGTTGAAATGTTATGTTTTGTTCGTTAGAGTAGAAAAATGCAGTAAAATTATATAGATTTTAATTTACTTGGTGATTTAAGATTTATATTTAGATTCAATATATGTACACTTTTGAAAACTACTTTTTATCACTCAAAATAATTTATTAGAAATATTTGTTTAATGTAAATAAATTATTTTAATACTCATATATGAATTGCTTATATTTATGTTTTATGATTAAAATATTTTGTTTACCGAATAATTTATAATTTAAACTCGCTATGTATATTACAATTCTCTTATAATTTTTATATTTATTTGTTGATTTATTGATATACGGTATGAATAATTTATCTCCTAATTTTAACTATAAAAGTATATAGAACTAAATAGTAAAAAACGGGAAACAAATTTTCAGGTAAAAATTGGGATATAAGGAAGGAGACTAGAAATAGATAGTAAGTTATACAATTACGCGTTAAAATACTTATTTTGATTCCACTTTTATAATTCGCAATCCCAGTATTAAATCTATTTCCTAAATAATACATTCTTAATTAGCGTGAATATATTTAGAAATTCGAAGAAATAACGTTTTGCTGATATTTTAAAGAGGGTATATTTTATGTGGACAAATCAGATTGCATATTAATTTGTTGTTCGTTCCCACGTTGTATTGCACAATCAAAATATATTTTCGGTAGAAAATACTATATACACTATTCTGTATGGTTTTCGTCAGACGTAGCAAAAAGTTTTGTTTTTCTATACATTTCAATTGTTTTTCATAATAAAGAAAATTCATTAAGTAATAACCATATATATATATATATAATAAACTCGTATTACGGTTGCTCGTTGGTTTATTCGGTTTAGCAACACGTCTGTGTATATTATTGATCACATTAGATCATATTATACTATTGTAATTGAGCGGATATAGTATACATGATTGTTTACGTCATATATCTTCCTTTTACTTCTATTCCATATAAAAACCATCAAGTATTTGTCGTAAATATATTCTCGGTGAGTATCTTTTTCAGTTTTTTTTTTAAAATAAATTTCGTATATTTAATACTTGCCATTTTTAATCAACTGATCCTATGGTTGTAACTGTATTGCTTGTTACGTGTTTGATGTTGTAAGTACTTGCAATTTTTCGACGCCGAACTTTAAGGCGGGCTAATCATTTATAATCCCTTACTATAATGATATTATTGTTTATCCGTTCACTTAGAACGAGGTTGTTTTCCGAAATTCGTGTAGATTTTTACATAAAAATAACGGCAGTTCAAGATTACCTTTAAGCTTCAAGTTTTGTATTTTTAAAAATAACACACACGACGCCCATCTAATTTCATATGTCGAAAATAGAATAAATATAATATTAATATCCGCTTATTTTCAATTCGTTTATCTAAAGACTTGATTAATAGGAACTTAAGAAAAATAGATCTTAAAAGCACTACATGCATGATATCGTGATGACGTTTGTTATAATTAGATCGAATTCAAGAGTTATGAATATTTTATAATGTATTTTACGTACATTTGAATACGCTGTCTACATATTTTGTTGTTTTATTAACGTCACATTTTAATAATAAATATTAATGAGGAAAAGAAAATTGTTGTTGTGCTATTATATGTATATAATCATAATCAATACGAATCCATATAGAAATAAAATCGAGTCTACGTATATGTTATATATAAATGATTTTTGTTTAATGATTAAAATGATTTCAATAAAAAGTTACGTAATTTGATTGTAAATAGATACCCTTCAATTTTTATGTAAACTAAACTTTAGTTTACGCGTAATGATATAAAATTGTAAGAAACACGACATTTAAGTTCATATCTTTGGCTAAAAATGTTTGAATCGAAGAACCTAGTTTTATTTTTAAAATATATTCAATAAAAACATATATATATATATAATTTAAATTTGCGTAATAATTACTCGAAATATATTTGTTTATATATAATGTTAATTATATCATATTTATATTTAAACGTACACATACCACATTTAATTATGGGTTTTCACTGTACCATAAATATTTACTTTGACACGTATTTCCAAAACATTGAATTAAAATTAATTTTATCATAAAATGTTCGGGGTGTTTTGATTTAATTTTGATGTTAAAAAAATCAGTTTTCGCTTAAAAAAATTCTTTTTTTTTCTCTATATAAAATATTAATATAAAGAATGTTAATCACGAAAGTGAATACGATATATATATTTATCTATCTATCTATCTGTATCTATGTTTATGCGTGTGGGTATATATATATTTATAGTTTATCCTAATTTAATAGTCACAAATACAATTGTATTATGATTTTCTTAAATATATTTTGATTGAAAACGTTAAATTAATAGTTTTTCGAATTATTTTAAAATATTTAATTGCATTTTCCTTAACAATTTATTGTACCAGAGTTGGCAAATTATAACATTGTCGCCCACGATAACAGGCCATTTATTTTGAAAGTTTCCCTTTAAGGAAATTAACATTTTAAATGATGTGTATGCGTATGAAAGAATTTCGCTTGTTATTTGAAACATAAAGTTTGCTAATTTTTGCAGTAAAATAATTAAAATAATATTATTTTTGTATCTAAATATTTCGGCTTTGAATACCGAATACTATTTTGACAAACTAAAGCTAAGTTTAGTGTTAAGTCCTACTGTTTTATTTTTATACTTGCGTAGTTAACGTAGTTTTAAGTTTAAATTTCATTATATAAATAATATGAAACAACGTATATCAATGTTGAAAATTTTATTGGTACAAAGAAAATTTAATATTTTTCACATTTGGATATTTTATAAATATCGTTTATTTAAGCTTTGTTAATTGTTGATAAAACTAAATTCTAAGGGTACACGAATTAAAATTGTAATTTTCTCTATTTTTCAGGTTAGTTTATGCAAAATTAAACTGAAGTACAGAATTAATTTTTAATCCAGTGGTTTTTATGCATAAGTTCTCTAAACTTATCTCTTTATAAGAAATACTTAAATAATAGTAATAATTGCTTGTACAGTCCTACGAACTAATAATATTGTAATTAAACATGTGTTTTTTCAAGTTTATAATATTATATTATAATTTATAAATAATTATAGTGTACATCATTGTTATGAAACAGAATGTACGCATAGTCGACCTGCCTTTTGTAAATGTAGGTGTAGGAACATATTACGATAGATTCACAAATTTTTCTGGGGTTTATATAATATAATAATTAAAATCACCTCACTAAAAACTAGTTACGACGTATAGTGAATAACCACGTAGATAAAAAACTAACGTGTTTTGTTTGAAAAAAAAGGAAACCCGATTTTGGCAATTTTGCTTTAGGATTATTTATGTAGTATAAGCGTATAACTTGATGGGCTTTTAACTTGTCCAATATGTATGATTTTTTTTTGACAGTAAAATATTACATTGAGCATTCATTGTCTGTACTGTACGAAAAAAATATATAGGAAAAAAGTAAAATAGTTGCCATTCATATATGATGTGTATATGTATATATATATATATTAAAAAACTACATTTTTATTGAAAGAAAATGAATATTGTGACTTGTGTCAAGTAATATTTTTCTAACTTTATGTATTCTGTGTGTTATATGATAAATGTCTGGAACACATCCGTCATTCTATATCCGCAGACTGCAAAGAGCCATTACTTGTATATATTTCTACGATTGCCGGAGACCATATTACTAATTTCTTTGAGAAGTGAAATATAAGCGTATAATATCGATCGTATAATTCTACGGTAAATATTATTTACAAATTCTTTACGTATCTCGAATTTTTAATAAGCGTAAATTATTAAATAGCGATATTTCAATTTTGTTATATATTGAGGACGACATTTATGGTTTTTAGTTAGGAAATTTGAAACATTCTACGTAAATTCGAGTATGAAAATTCACGATTGGAATATTTTATGTTGGTCGGAATTTATCAAAATGAAATCGCGTAATTTTATCGTTCGTGTTCGTAGTTTATTTTAAATATGACGACAATTAAAATAATTAACGCGTACGTGTAGGCTTCGGTTTATATAGGTATAGGAAATGTGTATGTTCAAATCACTGAAATTGAAGAGTTGGATACATTAATTTTTGTACAAAGCGTCAAATAAACCATTACGTTCAATTTATTATCTTATTGTACAGTTATTGTAAACATTTTATTTTTTGTTTATGGAAACTTCATAAAATTTTTCATTACTATTATAAAGATTTCTTTGCCAGTCGAATTGAGTTTTTTATTGCCAAGCAGGATGCGATTTATACTTCAATTAAACAATTTTCAATATTATTTACATTTTCAACCTTAATTAATTTTGATCGTCGTTAATTAATAAACTTTTACGATTACTGCCTATTTAGTCGATGATTAGGTTAAGACGGAGAAAAGCAGGACCTCTACACGTATTGAAAAACCTGTGCGTCAATTAAACCTATATTCGAGTCCTAGCCAATACATTTGATGTGCCGTGTGACATATTGCGCGTAAATTTTTAACATTATAACAGTTCAGAATGACTCGCGACATTTATCGCAAAACATTTTATATCTTATAGTGATACCAGTGACGCTTATAAAGGTAGTTTATTATTGTCAAACTTGGAAGTTCTGTAGGGCATAGATAACCAAATAACTTTCATCTCGATTTTGATATTCGATAGTGAACCTTTGTTCAATAATGTTCATTGGCAATTCGTAAAATGAAGTTCATTTAAAGAAAAACATCTATTCTGTTGATAATAATATCATTATAAACCGAGCGTAAAAATACGTAAAGCAGAACATTTTACTGTTTATAAACTTGTACGTAGTAAATAATTTATGACCGAGAATTGTCGATAATTTTAAAACTTAATTTCAATTGTCGTTAGATAGGTATCATATATATATTTACTGAATTAACATATGTGGTATATTATTTGATGACATTTTAATAAATATATACGTGTAAATGAAAGTGTATCAAATGTAAATTAAAACATTATAAATTATTTTTAGTACGAAATGACAATAATACTTGTAATATATAAAACATTTAGTAAAGTATTTCATATATTTTCTCGTATTCAACAATTCAAGTGTCTTAATTATTGAAATAAATATGTACGTGTATTTTATCAAAAGCAGATATTATTGGACAAATATAATGATATCGATAACAAAATAAACGGTTTCTTCATAAATTTAGATAAACAAATTACTGCCAACTAGTTTTTGTAATTTCTAAATTTATGTAGTGTGTTTATATCATTATTATATACGCGTACACATTTATATTTTATATTTTAGGTAAGCATTGATTAATTTTCATTTTTTAACTGAGATATGCTCACCTAAGGAAAATAGATTTTGAATTCAATGGGAATTTTCACTTTATGAAAGTCTGTGTTTGTTTATCATTTAAAGACACGGTCGACTGTATATATATGATTTTTATCAACAAGAGTAAAACGTTGCAACCTTTAATCAACTTTCCTGAGTTCGGTATATTGAAACATACCATATACGTTTCTTGGGGTTTTGACAGACAATGTATGTAGGATTTATGATATCTTATTAAAAACTGTCGTTATACTATATCTTTGTCTCTACTGTATATTACGTATATTTGTTTTTGACTTTATGACGAAACAAACGAGATCAGTTACATTTCGGATGGTGATTTGTACACACGTCACTGGCTCTTTTAGAAACTCCTAATAATGCACGTACATCCGTCGTTATATTAGTGGCGTTGCAAATGTATATTATTATATTTTTGGTCCGTTCGTTTTTTTTTATTGCGCGGTGTGAATGAAAACAAATTAAAAACATGCTGATCTCTGAGAAAGTACACATTATTGGGCTAATGGGTCATCACTGTTTGGTCGGACAGCAAATTGTCGGATTCGGTGATGTTTATAAGGAAGACAAAACTATAAAAAAGTACAACATATACAAAGGTTTAATGCTCATGTGTATTAATTTCGTAATAATGTCTCGGTTAAATATACACATATTTTCTAGTGCAGGCCAATAAATGATATATAATAACACAAGACTCAAACATATAATTTCCGAGTACCAATTTGATAATTTCTAAGAAAAAAGTAATAAGCGGAGTAAAACAACAAGAAAGTTATATAGTTAAAGGAAAAAATTACAAATAATTATATATACCTGAAAGAAAACGAAACTAAATACGCCATATAAACGTGGTTTTTTCCAATATTAAACGTTTTTCTGTCATTTTCTTTTAGCGGTCGCGCAATATAAACACGCCACTATTCTTAGAATTCTTTCGACCCTTAATATATTATAACGTAGACGATACGTTTATGTAAAAGCAATGGGTTCGATTTGACTATATAATAATCGGGATATTTCGGCGCTATATTATATGACAGAGTGTTGAGCTAGCTGTAAGTATATGTGTGCGTGTGTGTGTAAAGGAAAACGGTTGTATAGTCGCTGCACGCCGTGTAGGAAGTTCTCGACGTCATTTATTAACGTCGAGCAAATAATATTATAATTCACTATTTATCTTTCTCACTCGTACTCTCTCGCGGGTGGCATGCAGCACGCAGAAAGACTTGACGCGATTGTACGCCGTCTACATATTATATCCCGTCGTAAATATATATATATATATTAATGTATGTATATCGTGCGTATTACTTGCCCATCGAAAACGATTACGGTCTACTTTAATCGCACCGGGTGAGATTTTCGTTTTCGAACCGTCTAAGCCGAGAATTCGTAACGTCTCGAGTATATCGTAACGTGTACATACTTGTTCGCGCACGAAAAAACCGGAAAATAACGCGATGGTCGATTTACGTGCGCGCTATTTCGTCGTCGCCCGCGACAATGCGCCACACGTACACGTATAACGACGACCTATCTAATGGTTTGGAACGTAACCGACAAAATAGGGAAATTTCCGTCGTTCGAACGCGTCGTCTCGTCCGTTTTACGCGTTAAATATGATAATTATCTCGGCGGGGTGCGTTTTCTACGACAACAGTGACCAAAATTATTCGTTTCTTGTTATGTTACCTTTTCATTAGAAGACGTGAGCGAACAATTTTGGAGAAACCGCAACATTATTAACGACGATGATTGTATATTAATAATATTTGTAATAAAATACGTAAAGTCGTTTGAACGAATGACCGGTTTCGGTTCGAATACGATGTTTCGAAGAAATGTTTCTCGTCGATTTGTTTTACGCCGCGATTGTAATACGATTTATCGGAACTTACATTATAGTCTGCGAACGCGTTAGACGATACAATTTTTGTCAAGTTCAACGTGATATAATCGTATTTCCTCGGTTCTTTCTTCTACATTGACGGTGTCGAGCGTTTCACCAAATAATGTTATTCTTTCATTTACCCAAATACACTCCCCCTCGGCCCGTTCGCGATTTCGCGTAAGATAATTGTACGCGTTATAATAAGTAGCGACCGATAAATATTCCTTAGCAGTGCAACAGAGACCTACACATAATCAAAGCTAATCTAAGAAAATCTAATTTGTATTTTACCTATTTGCTATATTTAACGACATGGGACGACGGACGAAACGTGCACAAATATGTATTTATTTCTAGCGTATAATACGCGCCGTTATTGTGTTTGCGTATACATATTTCGTTTTTCTAATTATATTTCGTCGAGCCCGAATGTTATATTGCCCATTCTACCGATAAAATTAATACGGCGTAACGTACATTTCCTGAGAGTTGTAAACATTTTGGTTTGTATCACGGCCGAATAGTCAGGGAGTTTTTATTTTTACGAGCGAAATTCGCATTTTCTCCGGAATTATCCGTCGTACGATACATTGTAATAATGGACGGTAGGGGAAACGAATTGAACGCGAAAAAGCTGAAAATATGAAAATTGCGCGTGTGTATAATTTAAATTTACCCTTCAGTTGCCCAGACAAGGAGTATCTCGGCAATATTTACTGTTTTCATAACGACGGGAATAATGTAAACACCATTACCGCTACCACCGCCGTCGCTATCAACCTTTAAAATAGTAAAACCTTGGAAGACGTTTCGTACGTAGACGCGGACAATAAACGGAATGAAATATTAAAACGAATCGTTTTAAATTAGCGGGGAAACGAAATTTCTTTATTATTTGTGGTATTATTCTAACTGTATTGTTAACGTATAGAAACGGTGTGGGTTTTACATAATATGAATTTGTTATTCAGGAATGACGTACCTAAATACATTATTCAAACGAATATTTGGTGTATAAATGCGTATGCCGTATCGTTAAACATTGACTGGTTGTAGTCGGAATACTCGAAATGATATTTTCAATGATTCTACGAGCGTATTTTGTATCATGCCGAAAAATTGTTTGTTTCCATTCTATGTCACGGAAACTATGCGCACAGACCGACAGTACAATTATTCGTCTGTTACGTAGAAAGGGTTGTGATTTTTCTAAAAAATAGTTAACACCATTTTCAAGAAGATCGACTATCAAGAACTATTTTCCGTTTTTATTGAACTTCTATGGTGACCACATATCGATCGCTACTTGGATTCTTTAATTTTAATTTGACCATAAGTCGTAATATATGTAAATATTATTATGTATATTTAAATTAGTGATTAATAGTAGTAATCAATTCGTCGACGGTATTTTTATCGTACATAATTTTATTAAAAATATTGTAAGACAACGAAACACACACACACACATAATTATTAATTTATACAAACACGTCAATAGTTTTAAAGTACGAAAAAGCTATAATCTATACCTACCATAATTATTCCCGCAGGCATATTTTTTTAACTTGTATAAATTTTCATTTCTAAATTACAATTTAGTAACGAAGGTTTTAAACGTGCTCCTTATTTTTTATGTTTATTTTTTGTCTATAATTAAGAAAACCATACGAAGTTATTAAATCGAGTTACGGAAGTCGATATGTAGCGAGTACCAGAAGTACAAAATTAGACGATTTTACTTTTGATAACGAATACTTTCTATCGATTTACTCGAAAAACGTGTTTGTAAAATTAACTATGTTTTGACCGACTCTATCGGCGTGTGTAACGGATATTAAATTTTTATAACAAAATGACTCGTTGAAAATGATGTTTAATTAATTGACCGGGACGAATAGCACAATTAGAACATCACAAATTATTAATAACGTATCGACTGTTATTAAAGAAATACGTATATAGTTAAGTGTATAGTAAAGTGGATTAAATTGCGAAGAAGGACAAGTGTTTTCGCGTTTCGGCGGATTCCTATACTACGTCCGTGACGGGGTCCCACAGTAATATTGTTGATGGCGGCGGTTAGGTTAGGTTCGGTTCGAATCTGGTTTTTCGCAACGAATAGATGTAACCGAAACGATCGCGATATGATTAAACCGCGTGCCGCCGACTCGTAAACCGTGTACGTACACACCGCGGTTTGATGAGCGTCCGTGACAAGTTTACACGCGTTGTACCTCCACGCATTGTATATATCAGAAAGCACGGAGTAAATGTTGACGTCTTATCAAAATATCGCAACGAACGAAATAACGCCGAAAGATATAACTATACTTTTATCGAATGCTCCCCTTCCATTCCATTTTGAGTGTCGAAATTGAATGTTGATGTTACGCCGTCAAAGTGCTCGCAGAAACGAACGGTGGTTCGCTCCCGATTTCCTGACGGGGATTAATTCGACCGTGTATGGCCGTCGGACAATGTCGCGACGTTGTTTTAACGTTGTTAACGATAACGCCCGATTTTATTTTGTTTTCCGAATTTGTCGACTAGCCGCCAACCGTACGTAGTGAACACATTCACTCGACCAAAGGGTCACGTCCCGAATGCTGTCGTCCATTTTCTTCCGGTCCATGTCGAGGTTGATGTTGCTATTGTTTTCTCGTACTGTCCGCGTATCCAAAATCACGCAGCCAACTTTAATTAAACTCGCCAAATCGTACTTAACTCTCGCATATAGAAGAAGCGCGTGCGTTTTTAAATTTGCGTTAATCGAGTATCTTAACGTCTTGCTTGCCCTCAATATTCGCGTTCGTTTTACCACATTATTTGTAGGTGTTGAAATCAGTCGAAACTTGCATCACTTCGTCGGCCACTCCGATGTAAAGTTTTCTTAAATATACATCTGACCACTGTCCAACATAAAGATTTGATCATTTTGAATCGCTTATTCGGGTTGGTCGCAGATTAATATATATATATACCCGCCGGCGACCTCGGGAAGTAGATTTATAGTCGAGTCTTTCGACCCTTATATATTTTACCAGTCCACTCTCCCTCCCAAAAAAAAAAAAAACCGCAAACAGTCCTTAATTTATATGGTCAAACCGAGTTCAAAAAATCTGAATTTTTATCTTGTTTTTACAAACTTAAGACTGTCACGTCGATACGATTAAAATCGTATTCGTTAGTTTTTACCGTAGGTCAACGTTTTTTTTGTTTGTTTTATATATTCGCGTTATTCGTACGAAACTTATTCATCAACTCGTTGTAACGTGTATGGTATTGATAATTTTCGACGGTTTTGCATTATAATTTTTTAACAAACTTTTTGTATTAATATTTTGTTTCAAGTATTACGTAATTGGCGTTGCATAATTTCCCGTGTACGTTTCGTATTGAAATATTATTGGAGTTATAATAGTATTCGTTAGATTAATTTAAATAGAACGGAGTGTTTAGTTTGACAATGAAATAATATCTGATCGCAACGTACCAATTATTCGCTTTGATGTTATCCGATTTTAATTATTTTCGTTAATTTTGAAAATTGGATCGTAGAGAGTCGATAATTTCACTTCAAACAAAAATCGTATAATTTTTATACGACGTTTATAATCGAACAAGAATTGTCGTACGAAAGGACTGACTTTTTTTGCCCACTTATTCCTATAGTATATATATATATATTTATATATATTTATGGCGGTTCTGGAGCGGGTCGTGGTGAAACGCGTTGTTGTATTTCTCGTGCGACGCAAATTAAAATAAAGATTACATATCTCGAATGGTCGATAGAGAATTTCGTTGTAATTACCGTACAACTGTACGTTGTAATATTTACAGTTTATTTATAAGCTGATAAGTTGTGTGGCCAATGTTAGCGTCCCCTTTTCTCCCGTTACACGCGGCTAACCGTGTTTTACATATTGTACCGACAGACGTCCAATTATCGATCGCCATTTGGTTCATCGCGGCCCCCTGCCCCTGTGCTCTAGAAATAGTTTGGCGCTTCTTCTACTGCCGATAAAATGAATTTCGAAACCGTCGACCACATTACGAATACACACACGCACACGCACGCACGCACGCTTACACGCAATATATAGATTGGAATTCTACGATTTGAAGTTTGTTTTTGCGTCGAGCGCTTCGTGCGAACCGAAACGAGAATGCAATCTGTATCATATTACTCGTACGTGTTTATTAAAAGTAGCTTTATACGATTTAAATAAAAGTATACGATTATTACCCGATTCGTGTTTATTAATGGTGTACCCGTTTTTTTATCGTATACAATTACACAGGCGCTTTTATCTAATAGTAAATTATTTGGGATTTACGAATGGAATTTAAGTGGACTTTTTTTGTATTAGAGTTATTTGTTTAATAATAATAACGCGTAATGTTTGGTTTAATATTTTCTAAACCGGTAAGATTATAGATAACCTATATTTCAAACAGTTTATTTTTGTAGGTCTCGTTTAGATATTCTTTAACGTTCAATATATATAGGTATATAATAACTTTAAAAATTGATATACGAGCGTGTTATATCTCGATACGTTTTACTAATGAATAAAGTATTGTATTTTAGTGAAGGTTTAAAAAACGATTCCCTCGGGGTTTTTTGTTTTTCCCGTTATTTAACGTCAAAAATGTACGGTTTTACGAAAATAATATCCAAACGATTTATAGTTTTAGATTGCGGTTAAATTTTCTACAGGGGTTATAAGGCTGGAAGACCTCTCAAGTTCTATCGTTTGTGTATCGGAAACGGTTTTTTCCCTAGATCGAAATCTTCAATGCTTTCGAATTTAATAGTGCAAAACTTTCGATTTCCTTTTTTATTATTACTATTTTTCGCTTGGAATATATTTTTTTTTTTAGCTATGTATTGTTCGTCATATATCTTGTTGCAGCAACATCCTTACGAGTGATAAAACATAAATATTTTCATTTTGTACGTAATCTGATCGTTTTATTTTCTAAAATACGTCCAAAATTCGAAAGGTCCGCGTAATTATTAATATCAATACACACTCGTTCGTGTTAAATACAATTCACGTAAAACGATAATTATGACGTATATCGATATAATTTTTATCGGGAAATTTATTATACGATTTTCGTAGTAAATATTACGCGGTTTACAAATACAAAACATTTTTATAAAATAAAATTTTAAACGCTTTATATATTTTCCTTTTATTGCATATGGCATATTATTAATTGGTGAAAACATTTATGAGCTTTTGATTACTAATAAATTAACAAAAGATTTAACTTATTACTCCTTTAACTAGGAAATAACCGAAATAAACGTATATGAATCGTAAACAAAATACCATATATTATATATTAGATATATAAATAAGAATGGAATAAATTGACTCTGTATAGGTTTTATATATTTTGTGTGCGTATGTTTTTTTGTATTCGTATATAAATAGTGTAGGTAGCGAACAGATATTTAAAAAATATGTATTAAATGTCACGTATTTAAGGAACGAAATAATTAAAATATCGAAATTAACCACGTTAACGTTAAGAAACTCGGAAACAAACGTATATTTTAGTGTGTATTTAGTTTTTAAACAAATATATAATCGATATTACGATAAATAATTCGTCGATAATCAAGGAAATAGGTAAATAATAATTAATATTATATATAATACAATTACTTGGACGTAGCAGATTTAATTGGAAGTAGATCGGTCCATATATTTATCAATTTCGTTCAGCGTAATACGCGTAAAAAGAAATAAATTTATGTTCTTGAATATAATTTAAAATACTTCACGCGTTGTCATTTTTGACTTATTTAAAATGTATAACCAATTTTTCGCTTGCGAGGAGTGGGAGGGTTGACTAGTTGTTTGACGCAAACGTAGTTTCGTGATTCACACGACTCCGGTCGACTCCTACCTACCACTTCATTCATCATCCTATTATGGTTTTTATTATAATAACGACGTAACGGCAGCCTAATTATTTATTTATCACAAACACCACCACCGCAACATCGCGTACAATATTACGAAATTAACGTTTATCGGGTAGAACGGATTTCAAGTTTGGATCGAGTATATTGGACTGCCATACAACAGATTTGTTATTGTTCGGAAAACGTACTAGTTTTGAATTTTTTTCGAAAAAATATTGCACGTCGCATTATCGTTACTGTGTGACCCGCTATTATTATTACGTTATTAAAGTTTTCAACAACTCGTTAATAAAAAATAATCGTACACCTAATGTATATATGTACACGGCGGTGGCTATGTGAATTATTATTTTTTATTCGAAAACACGGTACGTTTCAATTTTCAATTTATTTTCCGTTATATATTATAGGCGAGTGTACGTCGTTAATTTTAATTGGTTTTTGTTTTTTGATCGCTAAACGAGTGGCTTTTTTTTTGGTTTTCGTAAATATTGTAATTACGCCATAATTTATAGTAAACTAAAGGATGTTTTAATTCGCCGGTTAGAGGGTTAGAGAAAAATCGTAATTTATCGCACCTTTGTTGGCGATTAGTTAAGGACAATATTATTTTTAAGACGTTTTCTCAAAGTTTAAAAGAAGATGATTCATTGTTTTCGAAAATTTTTTAATTAATTTTTAAAATACGTAGCTCAATAAATTACGATCAGATACCCTCCGCGATCTCCGAGAACTACCGTCGTTATTGTTAATTTTAAATATTATAGTCGGATATATTATAAATATAAATTGTTATAATTATTGTTATTTTTGTATTTATAGTTAATTTTGTAATGTAATCCCGCGGGCGGTTTGGATCAGAATACGTTAAATACCCGTGACAATAGTGGTGGGAGGAGGACGGCCATTTCGTTGTCACTTTTATATATCGCTAAAATTGGTTCGTCAGGTGATGATAGTAGGTACCTATCGGGAGTACGATAAATTGTATTATCGTCGCGATTACGTTATCGTTACAACTTCCGACTTATACGTACCCAACTATTTACCGTTTAAACGCGCGTTACGGCGTATCGTAAATTACGTTTAATATCGATATATCGTTTATTAGACCGACGACGGAAGGATCTACATAAACGAATAAATATAAACTATATAAATCTGTATAAATAAATAAAGGCCTATACGATGACGCGTACTGTATATTACGTGGCTTCGAGATCATTTTTTAGAATAATCATACTGTCAGCGGCTGTTCATTCCGCATATCTTTTTCGCGAATGAAATCCATCAATACTTCTTATTTAAGGGCCTATAATGTTTCGACAACGATACGTAATTGTAATTGACACTTGACGGTTCCTAATGAAAAACCAAAACAAAATACGTCGTTCAATTTTACTATTATTATTCTCGTCGCTGTAACGTTGCCGTTGCGGAACTGTTCAAAATTAATATAAAAATAAATCGGTTTTTAGCCAATGAAAGTGTCGATTCGAACGAATTGATATTTTTAATACGTTTATTATACGGAGGGGTTTCCCGTTCAAATCGGGGATTTTAACGGCATTTTTATACGAATAATTGTTACGTTATGCGTTGTTTTCTTTATAAAATTATTTTAACGTTGTTATTTTCGTTTTACGTACCGATTGGAACGCATAAATTCGGCGTATTTAATTCCAAATGAAACGCCGTTACCGATAATTATATATGGTTGGCGATGGTATTTACCACTTTTTCCAATTACACGTATTTTTATCGATATAATAATATTCTACGCGTAAACGATTGGAATTTTCATCGAATATACGAAACGTGTAAACGTCGACCGTCCATTTAATTTCCGAAAATTGTTCATCGTTGCGTTAAGTATTAATTTTTAAATTAATATATTTTTACAAAATATATATTACACGGGAACGAACTATCGGTTCTGACAAGTAAATTCCGCCTCGTGTCTTAATGGTTTGTACATGGAGATCGGCGAACGCCGTAGACTATTAAGCCGAGCATACGATCCCCGGTGTACGTTATTTCCCCCTAATAACGCGCGTCGCGTCGAAATGGTTCCGGGATTTATGATTTAATACGATCGTTACTGGATTTTTAAATAACGTACAGAGCGGCGAATTTCGCAACGCTCTTCTAACATGTTCGCAATTTATTTTTTACTGCCGCGGCCCATTAAATGTTATCGCGGGCGCACAATCGCCGGAATAATTTCGATTTACAACGTTAATACGATTTTTAGCGTTTTCATTACTAAACTCCGCGCCGGCGTATAACGGCGGCCAATTAAATCGTTAAAATAATACATTATTCGGCTGGACTCTACACTCCTATGTATTTATTATGTGTAGTAACGTTTTTGATCAAATGACGCACGCGTTTCGTTCATATTGCCACGCGGATAACTTACGTTGAATACCCCCCCTCCCTTGACCATAAGTCTCGCCGATATTTTAATTAAAATTTGTATACGCTACGTATATATTGGAATAACGACATAATTTATTAGAGCGTTTTTTTTAAACGTATGTAATACGTAATTAATTTCGGATTCGTAGATTATTTTACCGGATTCCCGTGGTTGTTCGTTGGATCTCGTTACGTAAAATGTAGACATCTGGTGCTATTCCGCGCAAATATTTATACGAATTTCGAGACGGGGCGCGAGTTTATTTATTTATGCGCGCGAGTTGTCAGTGACGCCGTTAGACACGTTCGGCGCGCACGAACTGTGATCCGGTTAACGACACTCTAGTACGCGTGGTGTGCCGTCGATGCTATCGCGTTCGGTTTTCGTGAGGTAAACGCGAGAGAAAAGATTATATTCCGAAACACACGCACAAAATGGAAGAAGGCGAGATAATCTCGCTAGTTGACCGACTCGTCCTTGAATTTCCAGTGGCGCGGAGGAGTTGCGTATTGCCCTATATCCACACCCGTCGATTAATTAAATCGTCGATGAAAAACTACACGGCGGTCTCTTGAGACAATTATCGTTTTTGTTCCGTTGGATGGCAAGATTAAAGGACTTGACGGTCGTTAGCATGCAAATCAAGCTGTTGTTACGCGATTAGGGTGGACGACGAATAAGGAGTTGAATTAAACGCGTCTTTTCCGAACAATGTTTTTTATTGATTTTGGTTATGTAAACGTCATTCGATCCGAACGTATATATTTATATACTCGCGACAACTTGGAGGGACTATTATCTATCGCTAATTGTACTATTTTTTTTCTACTCGTCGTCAATTTCGGAATATTTACTAGAAAACGTTTCCAAACCGTGTTCGATATTTACGTAATCGCGTTTAAATATGTATACGTTTATATAATACGTATATTCACACTCGAAATGTACAGACCTTTCTATCACAGTTTTTCGCAACGCGTGCTTATCAGAAGCCTAGCGCCACGTTTCGTTTCAATAAAAAAATCAAAAAATAGTCCAATTGTTGCGCGTTCGATTTGCGTATTATTGGTACGCGATAAATAAAAATCGTGACATCGTTGGCCGACTACCCGACGGGATATTATTTTAATTTTAATTGTTTCCGAACACACTCGAATCGTATTTACTATTGATTATCATCGTAGTTAAAAAAAATAATCGAAAATATAAATTATATTTTAAATTATTCGTGTATGACCGTTAAAAGCAATATCCGTATATCGTGTTAAGTACCTATTCTATATGCCGTCGTATTAAAAAAAAGTACAATTTATTTTTATTTTTTAAAAATTAAATACCGTTGACGATATTAGCATTTGGTTTAGAAACCCCATCCCCTGTCCATAGAATTGCACGGAATAGGGTTGCTTGGAATATTCAACATTGTGTTGCGGTACGTTTGTTTGGCGTAAATATGTTTTTGCGTTTCGTTATTTATTTTACACTATCATTGTATACCGTTTCATACGTAATACGGGCATAGAGGTGGTTAACAGTTTTTTTTTGTTTTTAATTTTCGCGTAGAGGACACAATTTTTTCATTGTTTAGATCATGAGCCGTCACCTGATGTTGCTTTGAATATATAAATTTTATATTCTCACTTAGTGAACAAAATGTTCCGTTAAACACGTTTTCGTTTAGATCAAATATTAGTAGTGCCGTAAAGATCGAGTATTAAGGGTTTTCATACAAAAAATGTCGAATATGTTCTTAGGAGATCGGAAACGGCGCGGTTTTTGTATTTTAAACTAAAAAACTAGACAACAATTTGACTATTTGTAATGAACTGTATATAGTTTCGAAGACAGATTTGAAGGGTAAAATTTTCGTCTAGATTTTAGATCTTTGCGCTATTCAAACTTATTAAACTCTTTCGAATTATTGACATACGCATGTGTTCATTCGCGTGATATTTCGACGTACGATTCACTCGCACTAACAACGAATTTATTTTTCACACAATTAGAACACACGCGTCTATAGACATTCCCGTAATTATCTAGACAATACATTTAAAAAAAAATGTGTTACCGAACCCTTTTAAAATAAACGAATTAAGTAAATATAAGTGTATATATCAATACCGATTGAAAAATACGGGAAATAAAATGTTTATATTTCCAATGCGTATTTCATACGACGAATTTCTATCGAATGTGGAAAGAAGACTATGTAAAAATTTATAAAATCATAAACAGTCTATTGCCAATTGTATAACGTCAGATATACGGGAGGTATGGTGAGGAACATATGTATCGTATTTAAACCAGCACAGAGACAGTAAATTCGCAACACGATAATGTTCGGTCATCAAACAGCCATCGAGTAGTTAATATTCAAATCCATTTTTCACCCGTCATACTCGCCGGTCCTCGACCCCAAGGCGGTCTTGACTGTTTTTCGTATTTAAAGACGGACCTTAAGCGTATTCGTTACGCTGCTAATGACCAAGTAACAAATACTACGAATTCATTGCTCGAGGAAAGATCGCCGAATTTTTACGGTGACGGAACGAAAAAACTTGTTTACCGCCGATAAAAATATATCGAATGGCATATATGTCGAAATTTAATGGTTATCTAGCAAATCTAATATACTTTCTTGCTTTTTTTTATTATTTCGTTTTAAAAATCACATTCTCGAGTTACGAGCCAGTGTGCATTAATTTTCAGCCGACCTAAGTATATATATATATTTTTTACTGTATTAACGTATTCTTTCTTATGTTCGATTATAGTTATTCGCTGTCCTATAATTGAAAATAAAAGTTTTCATATTGAAAAAAGGACGAAGCTAAATTATTACGTCGAGATTTATCAACAACAATCGATGCATTATAAAAATCATAGAAAAATGTAATAATTTATTTCTTGGCAGTTGGATATAAATTACGTTTACATGATATTTTGTTTTATTATGGAAGGAAATGCAAGAATAATATGTTTGTCACAAAACGTATAAATCACCTAATTACACACATTTCACGAATAATTGTTTTTACCAAATTATGTTTCATTTATATATTATAGAAAGCTATAATAACGTAATACGGTATTTTTAATATTCTTCCTTAATGTATAAATTATTTTTTTTTGCTTGATTGTTATTTACATTTTAGTAAATCCAATTATTAACGAGTACCTATTGAATTAGTAATTTATCCAGAGCATTGTTAGTTGCTCTATTATTCTTCATTATACTCGTTAACACGATGAATGTTCATTATCCACGCATGCTTGCTTGGTTACATTAGTTCCCTATCCGTTCAGTTGAATACGTTAATTTTTTTGAATGCGACTAAAATGTAATTTTCCAGCACCGAGTAAATAACCACGTGTTTTGTATCGATAAATTAAATTATTATAAATTAGTTCGGAATTTAGGAAGTTACTTGGTAAACGCGTAAGCCAGCGTTTCTTTTCCTATATTTTGGGTTTGTGTTCCTTATCTTCGCGTTGTCAATTATTTTTTATTTGAAAAATGTATTAATAAGCGACGTGCGGGTATATTATATTATTACGCGATTTTAGTCGTATCGGTCGAACTATTTATGAATATGTATGTATACATGTTTCGTCTTTTGATTATGACTCTTTCTTTTTAAATAAGTTTAGGTTAGCTTATGACGTACTTTCAACGAATACCTTCTCAGTGTTTTCAAACTATCCAGTTAATTAACACTTAAACTTTTGAAAAAGTATTGTTTTTCTTAAACTTATAAAGTACATTACAGTTCCTTTTAGTTTAATTTAGTGCTTGTTATCGTATTTTTTTACACCGTGAGTCTATTTTCGTGTATATTTTGTCTCATAATATACTCATTTCTCGTAAAAAATATATTTTCTCGATATCTTTTCTTTTATTTCAAGTTACTTGCTCGTAGCGCACAATAACGTTTAAAAGTCATATCATTTTCATCAAATTATTAACACTTTTGATTTACTGTTTCCGAAAGCCCAAAACCTACATTTATGTTTTATTATTATTTCGTTTAATAACGGGTAAGATTAAGTTTACTGTTCAATGGTCTACTAATACAAATAGCGTACAATTATCAAGTTCCTTTATCGTCTTATGATAACTGTATATTCTGTGGCTGTTGTTAGAGAGATTTTTCTTCGGTTTTTCAAACGGCCGTGAAACGTGGGAGAAGAAATTTGAAATAATAATTAGAAAGCCATTTCTTACACCGTTTTCTGGATTATAATAGAACCTACAGACTTAGACGTAGGCGAGCCAAACGAGCGAGGTACTTTACAAATACCGTGACTGTGTACTGTGTACTCTATTTTGGACTATTTTGCTGTAATAGTCCTATTGATTTTCGAATCGATAAAAATAATGCAAATATTCAACTTCATTAACTACGTATCTATTCAGAATACAGTTTCGGTTTATTATGCACAAAACTAATCGTAATTACAAATAATAATTTTATTAATAGACTATTTAATTGTACACTACTTATATTCAAATTGGTTATATTGTTGTAAATGTATGTACTTGTTTCCGAAATTGTTTGTTTTGGACGGAAATTGCGTAAATAATGTACGAATTGTTTATAATACTTTTAAAAATTTTGGTGTATATTAGACGTTAAGTTAGAAGTATTCACATCGTGTTCAAACTATGATACAAGTATACAAAGTATACACCATGGTGTAATAGTTTCAAACTAAGGATATCAAAAATATCGTGTACGTCCCAAAGGGTACTATTTATGGTAAGGCTAAGTACCTAAGTGCTTGAGATAGTTCCACAAGTTTTATTTAAGAAATGTTTATGAACTAAAAACGATGTCATTTTCGAGTTTCTAACCGACGCGGAAGGTCTGTTGTACTTTAACGAGGCACGTGTATACGAAAAATTCGTTTAACATTCGCATTTCGACAAACTTAAACGCGAGATAATACGAGTAATTTGTTGAAACTTATTTCAGTTTTAAGTATAATTCGATTTTCGTATAAAAAAAAAAATAGTCGAATAATCTAGGTACTGATATAGTTTAGAAACACAGTTATACTTCTTATTTCGTTACTTGAATATTTCCCATCCCACTGCTGCCACCAGTTGTTGTGTCCCATACAGGTTGCTGAATAAGTTAGATTGCTTCCTGTATAAGTTGCTATTTTTACGGAAGTGGGTACTTTTAGGGTAAGAAAATACACGTACTTGTAATTCTGAAGAATATTTTTTACTGAATCGAAGTTTCAGGTGCTTAGAGAGTATTAGAATGATTGGTAATTAATATAATGAAGTAGGATTGACATCTACTGTATAAAAGGTTTGTCACTCGACTGACGATGACGAGCCGAAGAGGCGACGGCGATGGCAATCGTATTGTGCTTACCAAGCACTTACATTGTGTATATTGCATATTACACTTATTCTATATATTATTATATTAAAGTCATAACATTAAAGTAAGGGGTTCTTAACAATATATACATATATATTATTACATGGTGATGGTTGGCATCGCGCTGTGCCCGTACCTATTGTATAGGTCGAGTTTACGAAATTAATTTCGACGTTGACATCCCGTACAGATTTAAATCATTGTACATCTACGCGTCGATATTCGATATGCACGTCGTCGTTAAATGTAGATCGGAATTAGCTCCGGAGCGTCGTATACCGATTTTTCATTTCCCGTATAACTCCATACATTTTTTCAGTCAACATAATTGCGTGATTTTTTACAAATATCGGCGGAATTAATCATTCCTACCTTATGGTTTCAACGTTCGGAATAATTTGTAGATTCAACGACAAATAATAAAATTTCTGCGATCTAGTATTTTGAGTCGAGGAATTTTTTACGTTTTGTTGTCCTATATAGTGCGACGTATATACACGCACGCACACACACAAATATATATATATGTATGAATGTGTATATGCATATGTGGGCAGGTGCGCGGTGTAAATAGTAACGTATTTGCATATTTTACGTCAATTACGATGTCGTCATATGGATTTTTATAATTTATCGTCGCGATAAAAAGACGTGTAGAACAATATTTCGTGTCTACATAGCGTAACCTCATTAATCGTATTACTTAATGGTGTAATATCGTCATCGTCGTATCAGTCATTGATAAATTTGTTAATACGCGTGAACGTGAATTACAATTTAAAACGTATCATCTAGATTATCCACTGAGACTGCGAAGATAAGTCGCATATCAGCTGTATGAGTTATTAATGTTATTATATACTGCCGTACTCGCGTAGGTAATTTTTGACTATTCCGATCTTCGCGTATTAATAATTACGTAAATCTAAAAGTGGTCGACTTGTTAATACGACGAAAGGATTTCGTTAAATTTATAATTATGTTTACAAATTTGAATCGAAATTAAAAAAAAGGAATCGCGTGTATGCACATAACGACGTATTATTTACCGAATAAGTATTTTTAGTTGAACGATTTTACGATTTCGTTAAATTTGGTGTTCCGGAACAAATGGACGATAAGCTGCAAGTATCTTGAAAAGCGTATGCAGCGATGATGCTTTGAAAGTAACGTTGTACAAAATATACGGAAACGATAATTACCTTGCGACAATCAAAATGTATGTACTTTCATTAATAAAAATGTCCGCGTTAGCTTTGTGACAGTTGTCTATCGGCGGTTTGTTTCGAGCCTATGCACTAAAGACGAATCGTTGATTTTTGTAAAGTGTTTACAACGAAGAACGTATTTTATAGTACCTAAAAATGGACGTATGTTTTCGTCATATTTGTAAGAAGGTGACGAATGGGTCAATTTTATAGTTTATATATTGTTTACTTCAATTTTAATAGAAGATAAATAAGGAGCGCTTTAATTATTGTAGTACCGTACAATATTCGATTTAAAACAATATATATATATGTTGAAACCTTTTCTACGTGGAGTATAAACAAACGAACCACCGCTAATAGATCAATTAATTTAATTATTGTTTTTGTAGAGACCAACGAAATTACGTCTGGCGGAATTTTAACTATAAAATGTACGTGAGTGTACGGAAAATTAATTGATGTAGAAACAAACCATCGTCACTAAAATAATTTGCGACGGCGATGACGTATGTTGCGCAATAACCTCGGAATAAAGAATACATTCGACATATCGGTATGTCGATATCGAATGATTGATGAACTAATATCGGAAATAACTGTGGATGACCGTTCAATGTATGACAATTTGTTAATTATTTCGATACGGTACAATTTTAATAGATATTTTATAATTGGAAAGAAAGTTTCGAAGCTATACTCGAATCACCTTACTAAAAGTTGTTTCGAATTGGTTATATGATCATAATTTATAATACAAATAATTACGAATATGTTTTTCCCATTATGTTTATATATATATATATATATATATTCGCGTTTCATACCCTTGATGCGTCCGCGTTACGGTATAAATATTACGAATATTTTGTTTACGCGTACCTCAAACGCGTTTTCAATTTTTACAAAAACGCCCGTTTCGCTACACACGTTCTGCTGGACCCGTGAGGGCGATGATATCGTGCGCACACGCCCGTACCCGAAGCTCGGTAATATCATCGCGTGGACGTGTCATACATCAGTGGGTATTTTCGTAATGTTTTCGGACAAACGTGCGGTGTCCATGGACGACGACGTTTCGGCGATCGTAGACATTCGAATTAGCTACACCGGAGGCGTTTCAAACCGGGGAAAATAACACGCGGAATATGGCGCTAAAGAACGGTCGCTAATGAGGGACGTTTCTTCGCGCGTAAATGTATTAAGGGAATTACGTTTCGAACCCGACGATTGACGCGATCACCTTAAGATGGACGGAAAAAACCTATTAAAAACCGTTTCTCGTTTAGTCGCTACATTAATTGAAAAGTAAGGCGCCATTACGACGAGGCACAATAGATTATTTCACCGATACTTCTAGTCTTTTGCTGGTCTCCCTGGACGGTACTCGTGAATATCTTCAGTAATTAGATCGAATAAAAATACTTTTCGCGCGATATTTAGATTCGACTTTCCATAGACGGGGTTGGACCCCCCACGTATGTCTGTACGTACGTTCTTCGGTACACTGTTGACGTCGAATCACATTTCGCCACGTCTCGTTTAGCGTCGAAGTATTTGAAAACCGACGGCAGAAACACCACACGGGATGGTCCGGCTTGCTTCGATTCACTTCCAATCGGTCTTATCGTCGAACGATTTTTCGTTTTTATTCCAGTCGACCGTGTACGGGTCCAATACATCCGTCTGCACATTCCGACATGTCTGCACGGGCGCTCTGTACAGTTATACCACCGCCTCTCAGGTCGACCAGAATGTTGAACTGTCACTCGTCGAGAACAACACCGCCATTGTATGGTGCGACGTAAATCTACGTAGTTTATTCCGAACGCGTGTTTCTGTTTCCTCTTGCCAAACGTGGCACTATTAGATGTATACCATATAGCGTTAAAAAAATGATGGAAGTTTCGTTTTCTCGGTAATTCACCTGGTCAACGCGGTTATCGCGTTATTTCTTGTTTGTCTGAAATTCGCACATGAAATTCAAAATGAACACCGTACAAACCCGGTCATTCGCAAAGTGTATACAGTGATTGATATAAGTGATTGATTTAAACGCTATTATTATTTTTAAATAGTCGATATTTATCGTATCTATTATATAAAGCACATACACTGGTCGCTTTTTAATTTTACTTTTATACCTAGCCGATATTTTGTTTTAAATTAATTTTGAAAAAGATACCGAATCGTCCGAATAATATTTCGACGAAATAGTGTTGTTTAGACGAGTATAGTATTTTGAATTGTATGAACGAGCATTTTGTTCTGACGCGTGTACTCGTAATTTGATATCAAAATAATAGTTTTGTTCGTAAAATCAAATGACGTTTTAGGTCGTTTTCACAAAAGAAAAATATTATTTGTGTTTATTTTACATTAATAATTAATTAAAAAAAACGAGTAAAGAATATCGCTTATTTTACTAGCAACAACGTATTTACGTTTAAACATTTATAATCGAAAACACATACGGTAGACGCGAAACAAAATGTAGAAAGAAAAATGAATTTCGATAATAATATTTCGTATTTACTTTATATATTTATTTTCACGGCCTTTGAAAAAATGTTTGCATTGTACGAAAACGTTATTTTTTTACAAAAAAAAATTAATTATATATTTTTTTAACCGTTGTACGTTGACCGAAATATATATATTGAATAATTGAGTTTTGAACAAAAAACCAAAACATTTAATTATCGATAAATGAATATAAAATAACGGTAAGCAATTACGACGTTTAAAAAAAAATAGTGTTAACATACGCCTCGTGCTTAAAATATTTTTTATTAATATAAATTAAAAAATTCGAGATTTCACGATGTCGTCGACGGTATATGTTAAACGAATGTCGAGTAAAAAAATAAACGGGCTATCGTTACCGGTTACTTTTTATAAACCTGTCACAGCTGCAAGCGATCGTGTAAAAGATGAGTTCCACGATTCTTGTTAATAATTTCTAAAAAATCAATCGGTATATGCTATATGTAGTAATGTACCACTTGTGTAACTAATGTAAGTATACGCAATTTCTAAACGGTTTAATCGTTAAGTCTATCAATTGATTACCGTCGTCGTTATTTTGACCAATAGATATATAAAAAATCGTAAAAAGTTATTCGTACGAAGGTCTGAAGTGGTGATGGTCCACAAACACGTTTGTCATTTCGCGGTCTCGGAACGACGTATTTCGAAATCACGTATTACGTTTTAAGCGAAATACGAAGAATACATACGTACGTACACGCATACATATATACTGTATTCGGTTATCGGTTAAAATGAAAATTTGGGCAAAAAGATAAAAAAAATCAAATAGTTCTCCATTCACAACGACCCGTATTTCTTAATATTTTTATTCGCGTGTCTAAAAATGCGGGGTAGTTTACGGAAGTGCTTTTGCAAAAGATACACATTTTCGAAAATTTAACACGAATAATACTTTTGACAGGTCCCTTTTTCGATTTATTTTCCGTCATTTTTAAACGATTCGTTTCGATTATATATACACACGTTCGTACATTCATATTCGGTAAGTTCTTCCGGGTATGTAGTACCATCCGGGAAATGTACCAAATACCTAGTAAAGTTTATAATCGTTAGAATCGAAAACAACAATATCTCAGTCGAAATCGAAACGAAAGGTTTCGTGTTGTATAGTCTTTTTCAATCTATTTCGCGATAAAATCGTGTTCGAACATTTGTTTACATTAAGAAGCGGTCGGCCCATGACACGAACGTCTAAAGATTATGTCCGTGAGTCGTTAAATAAAAACAAAAGGAAACAAAATCGCAGTTTATAAATAAATTTTGATCCGATTATGATATATATATATATGTCAAACGCATGATATTAGCCGCGTTACCATCTAAGAATACGTTAGACGGTAGCTTTTATAATTGTTGTATTCGTATTTTCGAAATATAACCGAGAAATGGTTTAAACCCATACAAACGTTACGTTCGGTCGTTTAATTCAAAAAACAAATAAAATCTCGGGGTTTATACGTACGTTTGTTTTATAGACGTTAGGTTAAGAATTTGTTCGTTTAATCGATTACGAGTCGCCGAGTAAAATTTTATTTCGGCGCACGCGCATCACGTTTAAGTGGCGGACGATCAGTTTGTACGAATATATAACGAAAGAGCGCAGATTTTGTAATTGTACGACGCGGTGGTTATTTATACGGTATATAACGTGTTGGCCAGCGAACAACGAATATCCACTTGGATTTCGAAGCGAATGCTAACTATTCGATTAGCGTTAAAAGTGTAAACTTACGAGTAAGTGTATTCATACTCGCGAATATGAGTTTTTTTACTTCGTTTTGCGGACCGCGATCAAGTGGACGTTATCGTTACTTTTTCGCGCGTTTCCGTTGCGAAGTTCGTACGTACGTTCGATATTCGTAGCGCGTATAGCTCGAGTGTTTAACAAGCGTCCGCGATTATTATTAAGTAGACGCGTATTTAGTTCCGATATTCGCGCGAAACACGGCGGTTGCTCGGCGCGCGAATCGATACGAAAAGACCATCCCCCTCCCCGGCGGCGCTACGCGAGATCGAGCGCGTCCGATCATTCTCCACCGTCGTCTCCGTTGAATTTATTTACGAGCCCGACTATATCGAACGACGGACTCCCGGTTCTGATTACACGCTCGCTGCTAAGAAACCACGCCCGGCTGAGTACGGGCTATATTGGAATACGCGCGGACACATACGCTCGGATGTGTTTCTCCCCCTTCCCCTTCCCATTCCAACCACCGAGTTGAAAATCCGTTCGTCGTGTTACGCGCTTAAAACGTATACGGGGGATGACGGTACGAATGTCAAAGCAGCAGCACCTCGGGCGTCTAGTTTTTGACTTAATTTTTCGAACGACCCACCGTGCCGCGTCGTTATAACAAAAGACGACGGTGCCGTTCTATTTATGGCGCGATCGAAATTGCGCCAACGGTAATATAATCGACACGCGTTTAAGAGGCAAGTAAAAGCGTCCGGGGTCGTAATGAAAATGTCTACGACGACGACGAACACGGGCGGACCGACTATAAGACATTTTTTTGCTTTCGCGTATTTCGCCGTGCGGACGTTTTAAACCGGTAAAGCGATTTATCGTCGTACATTTAGAACATGCATACGTTGTTGCGTAGTTGGGTACTGCCTGTTGTCGGTCTATCGATACACGAGTAGTAGTCGTATATAAAACTGCGGCAGGTGCAACCCCATATTGCCGGGTCAAAATAAAGAAGGTCTTCTACATTTTTTTTTCGGTTACAGAATTATTTTAATCAAACAACGGGCTCGGCGTTACGAAGGAAAATAAACAAATTGCAGAAAGTAGAGTAAAAGCGTTACACGTATTGTAGACATTTATTTATCGGGGTAAAATTGTGTTCGTAGAAAAAATATTATGGAAAATATTTACCAAGAATAATATACCATTTGTTACGGTGATACAATTCTGTAAGTACGAACGTTATTCAATTGTACGCGAATAGATTTATTGTTATACGTTATCGCGTTCGTCGTAAAAAAAAAAAAACAAAATATAACGAATTAGTCAGGATAAACAAAAAGTTTTTTTTTGTCCTAACAGTGTGTCGTAATTCGGTTATTTTGTGCCGTAAATTTTTTTTTTTTATAAAAACGTCGTTAATAGCATAAACGAAATACAGTAAAATTTCGTTATAACACTCCAGCCTATTTCCGGATTATTACGCTCTTATTCCTCGGTACCTATCATAGAGAGGGTTCTCTGTTAAATGTTTACTCGTTATAACGTTCTGTAGGGGACATTTTTTCCTTCTTTTTCTAGGTAAAAATTACGTTGTTCCCGACTCGGGTATATCCGGACGAATGATCCAACTGGAGAGAGATTCGTAGAATCGTCTCATTGTCGCACCTCTCGAACCATTCTACGAAACTGGTAACATTGTGAATAATTCGAATAAATGTTAAAATAAATTTATTTCTTTTTGGAGGCGTGATTTAAAAAAAATATCGTTCGCCTTAACGATCACGAAAGGGCTACACATTTTACAAATTTAATTATACAATCTGTGAAAATTTATATATATTAACATTTTTAATACCAAGTAAAATGTTCAACGATATTTCACCTCGATAACGAGTTTATAGAAATTGTTTTCTCAATTCTTCCCTATTCGTGTCGAATTTGCAAGGTTTTATGGACAGATTATTTGTGATTTTAACCTTCGTTTTTTTTTTTTTTGTTTAGTTTCATAACCGAATAAACGATTATAAATCCGACAAAGTTTCTCGTTGTCGCGGCAATATCGAATGGATATAAATATTTATGCGGGATATTTAATACTACCCCGTATTGATATAGACTTGTACATTGGGCATTTACTATTGTAGCCGAGAACGGGATCAAAGTCACGTCCCCGAAGATTTTTCTTTTGTCCCTGGGAGGGGAGGGAACTAGAATATTTTATTATTTTAGAATATTTCTCGTTATATATATATAACCTGATAAATTGTACATTATCTAAAGTAACTCCCCGCCCACTATCATTGGCAAAACGACGACTGAAATCGCCATAATTTATTATTTTATCAGTTTAAATCGTGTCGACGTTACTTTTTCGACAAATTGTGTACGAAAAAAATACGTATTTTTTTGCTAGCCAAGAAATACTCTACGGCGTTATTTCCTATTGTTTTATATACTATATATATATATATACGAACTGTATCGCTCGAGTAATTATATTATTATACACGATGGGTACCGTCATTGTGACGCCGCGGCGTGTTGTTTATTTGCATTCGTTGGAAGCAATATTCGTTGTATCGCGATGTACGTGCCGAAGTTAAAAATTCGCCTATTGTAGGTTTTATTAAAGAGTACCGCGTTAATCGCGCGTCGCTTAACATTTTACACGCGTGGTTGTGTTTCGTTACCGAGTAGTATGTTATTAGCGATTGCCACGTGCCCGCGTATGAACGTAACGATAACGCGTGTAAAACTCGAGCAATTAGATTATCATTATATAGTGGTACGTACGTCGTTGTTCCGCGGTGTGTCGTTAGCTTACGTTTATTGGTTGGAAGTAATCCGGTACAGTATGTACTAACGTCGACGATTCGCTGGTTATAACACAAAATAAACGGCCGGGAGGTTGGGGTGGCATGGTCTTGATAATACGTTGCCCCTGACTACATAAAATTTTGCGCTCGTCGGTTTTTTTTCTGTATCGAGTAGTTAATTAGCGCGCGAGCGGGCGCACATACAAACAAAACAAACCGTATACAACTGTCCATCCTACTCGAGGATTGTGTAAGGAATTACGCTCGTTATTCTCACACACACACACACACACACACACACACACAACACGACCGGTAGCCGTCCGGAATCGTCAGTAAAAATTCGCCCGCCTTCTCAAATGGATCATGCTTCGTCCAGCACGCCGCAATTGGGCCCGACCCCGACGGAGGTGGTATGTCCATCGTGTAAACAAGTTGTAATGACAAGAGTTAAAAGACAAACGTCCGTTATGGGCTATTTGTGTTGCGTGTTATTATTCTCGGTCGGGTGTTTCTTACTTTCGTGTCTGCCATTTTTCATGGAGAGCTTTCACAATTACAAACATACGTGCCCGAGATGCAACGCGTTCGTCGGTGTTTACCAGGGTGTGTTCACCGTATGACACGCAATATCACCGGTGGTCGTTCGGCGGCGTACCCATCGGCTACAAACGTTTTAAACAATTTTTATACGTCAATAAATAACGTACGTTTTAAAAATCGTTTTTCTAGATTCATTTCCGGCGAACGTTACGCGCGTTTAAAATCGTTTAAAGATTTTTTTTTTAAACGTAATCGCGCTATTACACCGACGTTCCGGAGGCTATGAAGTGGAATCGAATAATAAGTTTCGCGTTATTTTGTCGAACAAAGTACACGATAGATGGCGAAAAAAAACCAAGTACCGTACGAATTTAAATATGATCGGATCTCGTTATATGTATATCGCCGCGTTGAACCTTCACGGTTTCATTAAAGACGAATTATAATTTGCGTACGATAATATTTCGATAAAACCTCGTATATTGAAAAAACGTCGCTAGAATATACGTCGTTTAATACAAATTAAGCCGTTGTTCGCCACAATTATATCGGACGTCAAACAATCTGTTAATTCGTAGTTTATTTTTCGTACTTTTCGTCACGATATTACGTTGTTTTCTCCGTTCCAAACACTATATGTACCAGTACGTTTGGAAAAAAAACGTCTGTCGTTATAGCGCTTTTTAAATAAATCTACACGGCGTTTTATGTCGCGTATATTTATTAGTATATAGAATATAGTCGAGGCGACGCGCGTATATTTCGGGAGAATAAACAACGTACAATATACGTTCGACGTTATACATAATATTGTCTATTATAATCGTGTTTCGGATACTGAACCTAAATGGAGCTGTCCTTCGATTGTACTCGGAACAGTTACGAATCGGTTGTGTAACCACTGGTATACCAATAAATGAAGCGAACTATCCTTTGAATGTATTTTTAAAAACAATCGACGCACGTTTGAATTGACCAGGCATATTCGTTGCTCCGTCGTACGCGTACGCTCCTCGACAGCGGAGGTAACACGCAATTTACAGCGCCGTAAGTAATTGCTTCATGGTATAAACTGAGTTCCCCGACGTTTGACGTCCGTTATCGCGCGACGATCACGTTACGAATATGGGGATTAGTTAAGAAGCCAACGTCGGTTAAATTATTTCGTTGGCGGTAAAAAGAAACGCTGCCGGGTGATGCATCACGTGGATTACCTCCCTTAAATACGGTCACGGACGTACGCGCGCTTTCATAATGAAAACGTTATCTGTCACGGCCAATTACGGAACGGAATGGATCGTACGCGTCGTTATTATGACGCGCGCGCGTTTGTCGCGTTAGGAAACGGCCGTTTATCGACGTTGTTATACTTCTCGTTTCATCTTATCGCGCGAACGTCATACATTTCCAGTCATCCGGAACGGCCGTGAAAAGTTCGCCTCCACGTTACGAACGCTATTCGCGTCTGTCCCGAACCACTGTTGCGGCGCTGTATTCCAGTGCGGTAATCGTCCATTCGTTCTACCGACTGAAAATAGAAACGGCCGGGCGTTTGCGACGATCGTTGATTTAAATAGTTCGAAACGGACGTTTCGGCTGGTGGTCGTCCACTATACACGTCAACGTCGAACGAACGACTCGCGAATATAAAATTCGACGAAACGAACTACTCGACATATTTGATTACGCGCCGCGTGGCGAAAGTACACCGCGATATCATCTCGCGCATCTGATTTATAAAGCGTAGTAGTCCACGACGTCGTGTTCCACACAACGCGTGTGACGGTGACGCGTTCTAATCAACCGACGGACGTTTTCTCGGGGTGGAAAATATCGCGGACATTGGTGAACGGCGGACGAGACACCATCGGTCATTTTCGTTCAACCCGGATTCAAATGGGTCGTCGGTCCGACGAGTTTTTCCGTACGCGCGCGCGAAACGCGTATTATCGGAATGTTCGGGGCGGCCGATTCAATTACCACCTATCCCGCTGGACCGTTGTCCGGGGGGCGCCGAAATAAAATCTAAAACCGCGATGGTTAAAGACCCGAGCGGATCCAGAAAACTTCCGGTAAAATAAGTGTGGCGGCCGGGAGATACTAATAAAATACGTCCCGTTCGGCCGTTGTTAAGATATAATCGCGGAGCGTTTCTTGCGTAGATAATAAAATGCAAGTTTTCCCGTTCGAGACCGTACCGTGGTAATGGGCGTGGCGGTGTCGCGTTTTGTTTCCACATAACTTTAACGGGACATTTAAACGGAGGAAACATTTTCTATCGCCGACTCGCCGTCGTAGCTCGGCGTTTATATACCCAACAGTAGCCAAAGAAGTACGGTACGATTCGAATAGGGCGATTCGCGCGCGCGTTCCGATTCCAACTGATTAAGAGTCGTCCGCGTGTACAATTTGTTTTTACGAACAGACCTCGGTAGGTTCTTTGGATATCGCGATGAAACGCCCACTCAACTTATGGTCGTTAATAAAGTCGCGGTTTTATAACAAACCGACGTTGTTGTTACGGTCGTGCCCGGGCGGGGACCGACGCGAATTATTATTTTATATTTATAAACGCGCGCGCGCGAATTGACCGTTCAATTTTTCGGTCCGTTACACCCTTTACAGTCGCCCCGCTAGTGTGTTTTTTTTTTTTGTCGTGCTTAGTCAATTTGGACGCTTGTTACTTCGAAACGCGAACACTGAACCGATCGACGACAAACAAACGTGATTACATTTTACTAGTAAAATATTAACGAATAGAAAAAATTTTTTTTTACGTACCGTTATTTACGTAAACGGTCGAATTTTCGAAACGACGTTCGAAAATAAACGTATTATAGTTCGTTCGAGAATGTCAAAGTTCCGCTGGCCCGTATTATTATTGTCCACGCGTATGTGTGTACGCGTGCGTTCATCCGTGTTTTTGAATCCGCATAATCGCGTTATGTATACTACGGCGCTTTTTGTTGTCACATTTAGCTGCAGCTCCATACGAGTACGTTGCACACGTTTTTTTTATTTAAGGTCCGTATAAAAATTATAATACTCGCGCGGGTTAATCGCGATCGTTCAAAATGTATTTTGTTTTCGTTTCCGTTATACGTTTCCGCTTTTCAACAACCCGGCTGTATTGCGAGTCTGGGGTGTAATATAAACGCGGAGAAAATTGATTATCGGCTCTTTTTGATGTACGGCCTTAAGTCGTTTTCGAGTTACACACTGGCACACGGAACGCGTTCGAAAAAGCACCGCGCGTTTAATTTCGTACGTCTCGCGGATTTTCCGGTAACATTCCGATCTGATCGCGGCGCGGTATCGTTAACATTTTTCGTGTATACGATTTCACACGTTACCAACGGACCGATTTCGATATTATTCGTCGCGTCGTTAGCGGCAATTTGTATTGTCAAAACGAAATGTAAACATCGTGTGTTCATTTACAAACAAAAAGCCGTTCGTCACATACGAAATGCAAGAGTAGAATCCCGTCCGTATACGTGGTATTTTTAATTTTTGGGCGTGCCTTTACCCAACGTGTATGACGAAAAAATAACTCGAAAAACCTAAACAAATCTATATATTTAAAATTATTAAAAACCAGACGTTTTATACCCGTCGCGGTTATGGTTTATTTTTTTTTAAAACGTATACACAAACGTGTGTCTATATAGGTGTACATTAATACGTTCGTTTATTAAGGTGGAGTTTTTCCTTTTCTGATCGGTCGCGTACTTACAAATATATAACGGTCTTTGGATATGCCACGACCGGAATCGTTCCGGGAAACTCGTATTGTTTCGTCGATTTCGGCAATCGTACCGCGCGTGTGTGGGGCCCGTCATTTTTCGTTCTCTTTCCGAAATATCGCGATAGAATAATAACCGTATACCGCGTATACCACAGTTACCTCATCAATTAGATAATTGATCCAATCAACGACGACGCGTATATAACATATATATATATATTATATTCTTGGCACTTGTCCGACTCAATTTAACAAAAGTAATTTCGTATACTTCGCCCCCAGCGCACGAGAGAACAAATAGTTGAATTATCACGGGCCGCGGTGTTCGGTAATGTTTACTAATACCGCGCAGTAGTTCGTGGGATTCGTCGATATCGGTTATTAAACCATACGCTTTGTTCACAATCGCGGCCTCGTCGAAACTACCATTCGAATACTTTGCGTTTGAAATTCCAAATTTGTGTCCTGATCTCCGTGTGAATTCGTAAGTCCATTTCCGTTCCTCGACCGTCCGTTAATAGTAACGTCATCGCATTTCGTATATAGGTACCGTGTTCACGTTTATAAACGCGACGCATTTAGTTCCAAGCCGATTGCTCAACGTGTTTATTGGTTTCGTTTGTTCGGCGTATATAATACGGTAAAAAATAAACACGATAAATTCGGTCTGTCGAGTATTATTAATTCGAAATACTATTACAATTTTCGTTGTTTACTCGCGTTGACGAATTCGAAGCGTTTAAACACTTTTGAAACGGTACACGTGTTCGCGCCCCTCCGCCGTTGGCTATTTCGAACGACAAACCAAACGGGAAATCGAACGCGTATTGTTGTAGGTGTATAAATATAACTCCGAGTTTGTTTTACTAACACGCGCACGGCCGTATTCTAATCTATATTAGGCGCATAAAGTTTTCTCGTATTTTTATTAGGGAAACGACGCGTACTGTCGTATATGTTGCACGAATATTACTGTTTTTTACCGCCGAGTTGAGTTAGCGTTATTGAGTTCGATAAACGTCGTTGTATACATTTTTGCGCGATCACGTCGGGAAAAAAAATATGTTAATCGTAACTCGCATTTGTCCGTAATCACCGGTAATGACGGACGGGGCACATCGGACGAAATCGCCGTTACGGCCGAATAACCGGAGACATGTTTCGCCCGTATTAAAGACGCCGTGGCGTGTACTGGACCCCAAAACAGCCGCAGAGTCGACAATTATTTACGATTCGTCGTTCGCGTCCGTGTTCGACGTTTGACGTTGTTTCCGTGGTCTCGGGCGTACGGATGTAGTAAAACGCGACGTAGACAATTGTAGCGAAGTAAGGCGATGACGATTGGTTTCGAAATGAACGTAAGACACGCCGCCAAACAGGAAATTGTCACCGACCGAGAGGGAGGCCCGAGGGGAAATACGCTAACTACCAGCTCTAATCGCATTTTTTTCCACCCAATTTCCGATTATAAATTCGCCGTTTATATTCGAACATCCCGAACAAAGTGTGTGTATTTACAGTGCGTCGAATGAAGTTTGTTCCAACGTATCCGAGTTCGTTCTGTCGAGTGTTTATTATTGGGAAGGGGGGTTCGTAAACGATAATTAAAATGTTAAACGTTCGGTCGGTCGTACATTACGCGAATATATTTCGTGAATTGTCTACAGGATAACTATTCGGTTCGATACGAATGTCGGTTCTATTAAAAAGTTACGTCCGAAAGAGTCCGGTACGAAAAGCAACAGTGATCGGCTCGGGGTACTCGGGCGATTTGACGATTTCGGTACAATTTAAGTTATCGTATCGGGTCAATTTTCTGCGTTCGTTTCCCGGCTTCGTATTTGTCGCGGAATATTGTTCCGTCGTACGATATAACGTATTTTATCCACGATATTGGTCTACATTCGAGTGTACACTTAAATACGCGTTCTCTCTGTAGTAAACTTGTTCCAGTTTGACGAGTATTGGGGAATCGGGTTTTGTTTTTATCCTGGAAGTGGTGCCGTCGATATATCAATTATGCCTTTCATTCAAACGAAACTCGTGAAAAGTATAACGCCCCATTTCGCTAGGCCTTTAAAAGCGTTAATGTTTCGGCCGTTCGCGTGCCGCGTTCAGTGTACGCGCTATATTGCCGTCGGATATTGCGCGTCATAAAATGTCGTGGTCTCACGTAACGCCGAAACAATGTATTTTCGTTTTGTTTTTTTTCGTGTCCTTATTTACCATTTACGATCTGTACTTTATAGCACAACGGGTGTATTCGCCGCCAAGAGGTTAAAAAAAAAAATATTAAACGTACTCGGCGAGCAGTAGTCGTCCGACTGACACTCTCGGGTTGGACGAAACGACATTGTTGAATGTAACGCGTCCGTTTGTGTAACCGTCGAATTTTCGACTTTCCATTTATTTGTTTTCGATCCAAGTGTGTACCGATAATTTTACTTTGGTTTTCTTTTTAAATACTACAACTACGCACTATAGATAAAGTCCTTGGTGTTTGTACGATTAAATACGTATGTGTACGTTTATTTCAGTTACATAACGTACACGCGATACGTATTTTACGAATTCGCGCTCGTATTTTTTGACCGCTTAAATTGCAATTATTTTCGTCAAGATAATACCGCACCGGTTACGCGCGAATTGTTGTTAATACATAACAATAACGACGTATAACGCGCCATATTGTTCTCCGGGTAATTATTTCAAGTACTTATCCCCCGGACGTTTGGTATATTTTCGGCCGCCAATATAAACACGCGAATAAGGTTTTTTTCTTGTAACTTATAGATTACAGTTTCTGTTATATTTCCGTCAACTTTTATGTAAATATATACGTCGCGTTTTATTATTAACGTCAATTTGAAAAATGTATCGAACAATAATATTCCCGTAAAAGGGCGGTACTTTCGTATCCGGTAGGTACCTAATATAAATATACAACTTCCCCTACCCCGAAATAAGCGAAATATTTTTTCTTTCGTTTAGCCTAAGTCAACGTTGAAAATGAACAAAAGTCGACCCCGGTACAAAATGTTGGAACAAATTTATTTACAACGCCGTTGTTCGTATAGATTTAGGGGTTAGAATTTTTCAAGAAATCGCCGAATATTTACGCTCGGATCGTGGACGTCCGACGTATAAGTTGTACGGTGTATTCGTATTTATTGTTGTTCGACGGTTGTTTATTTTGACCTTCGGGCGACGGCGTTTATTTTACGTATTTAATATTTGACCCCGGCGAGCTATACGCCGGAGCCGATGAGTTGCGGCTAAAGAAGACATGCACGTTGATCGTACGGGCAATAATAAATAGGGACCGATAAATTGTTGTCGTCATTTAAATTCGGCAGTCGTGGTACATTCGCGTGAATGGTACACAAGTGTCCGATTCGGGAATAGAAAATTACTACGCCGGTAGTTATCGGTCGGAAGTGTCGTTATCGCGGTTGGAACTTAAATACGGAAATTTAACGTACAAAACTGTTCGTCCGCGAATATTACGCGTGCACCGGCGTAGGTAATAACCAAACGGATTTTAATAGCCGTTGACGATATCGTTTGTTTACGCATAATACCCACATCAGTTTCGTAATACGTTTATCGCGAATTATTTATATCGTACGAATCGAATAGAAATGTACGTATAAATATATTATCGTAGTGAAATTGTTTTCTTACGTTTATTTTTTGAATACGACACAAGATGTATACGTGATCATTTTTTTTTATTAATAAACTTATTTTCGTTCGTCATTACGTATTTATACGGCGATTTATTATCTTTCCTCGGTAATCAATAAAGATTTCGATAATTTCACGACGCGCGTCCTTTGACATCCATTAAACTACTAACACGCACTTATATTGTTCGGGGTGTGTATATAAACGACTCGTAAACAGACGCTGTGCTTGGGAAATGTTTGCCGGGAACGGACGTAACAGCAAAAAAGAGCAATTCGATACAATAGTTTTGTGATGAATATTCATGGGGGGTTTTGTTTTATATGTTATTTTTACCCGCGCAATGAAGCAAATTTATTTCTATCGAAGGAATCGTTATTTAGGTCGCGTTTTGTTTTTGTTTGTTCGTGTCGTTTTGTTTTTTTTTTTTGTTATTATTCGTCCATTATACGAAATAATTAATAAACGGATAAACAAATTATTTTCATCGTTTATTAATGTTTTGATTTACGTCTCGAAGTATTTTAATAATAGTTTTAAAGGGTAGTTAGATTTCGTACAGCGTAGATTATATACTTTAACGGAACTAACTCCTGGCAACTTTAATAATTGTATAATAAATATTGATATCGGGCGTCTTATGCGTAACTGTGCAACGTGTCGCGAGTTATTAAGTTTTTTTTTTGTTTTCATTTTCCCGGACAACGTAAATTATTTTTAAACGAATCAATCTTAATTTTGTCGTTACGCTGCCGATAAGTACGTTTAAATTAAAATATACGTACCTATTATAAATGGTATTTTTTTCTAACGAGTCCCGGTGTCGTCCGTATAAAAAATTCCGTTTTTCTAAAAAAAGAGCTTTTAATACGTAATTTATTATGTATTTACTTAGATTCGCAGACGAGATTTTTCGGAATTTCGTTTGCAGTCGTATCTCCATAATTTTCAAATGCTACACAGGAGGAGTCGACATTTTGTTTTGTAGAGTCGGTGACAACAAGCGGCGGAGAACGAATAGGGACGAATTTTATTTCGGAGCAAAACGGCTGCGGCCTAACGATCGCGCGACATAATTATCGCGTGGCGTTTAAAAACAAACCGCCGTTGTTATTCGTTTACACGCGTCTATTACTTCATCGTTTTATAAGGTTCATTCGGTTTCGCCGATTCGTGATTGGACGTAATTTCGTCACCGCGTAAATCGACTCGTTCAAAACCGCGCATGAACTACCCATATATAGGTGCGCCGACATCGTACATAGGTTTAATTAATTTGAAAGCATTGGCCCTTCACGTACTCGTTTCCATCGATATCGCGTCGGCTATTTGATCTATTTATACGCGTGTAAACTAACGCGATTTGTTTATTGTCACGGGAAATTCAGAAAATCATCGACAGTCCAATCCTCGCCCGTTGTTTTTTTCGACGTACGTTATTTACGTTTCCGAAAAATTGCCGGCGAATTCTCCCCCATCCCTCCTCTTCACATACGCGCTAAGTATTTATTTTCGATCGGTATTATTTTATACGCCCGTAGAACGGTTCATCTATTTGTTGCTGCTGCGTGTACATTGTGTAACGAATTCGGTCGCAGCTATTTCGGTCGAACGTGTCGGGGTGGGGGGGGGCGAACGCCATCCCTCCTCCGTGGGTCCGTCCATTGGTCGTGTCCCCAGGCAGGTCTTTTACCTACATTATTATTATTTTTTTTTTTGATCGATAATTCACACTCGCACGCACCCATTGTTCGCGGTTAATTTTTGAGTTGCGCCAATGTACAAGATTGAATGAACGAAACGCATTATATCGTTAATCTCCGTTAGGAAGTCGTTATTAACAAAACTTCGGCTATAACATTCCGCGAACACCACGTATACATTGTTTTCTACGCGCTGTAATCATCCGCGTTAATTTAAGTACGAAAACAATATACTATTTACTATTGTAACAAGAATATATATATATACATATATAAACGTATATACGCCCGGAGAACGTTCGTTGGGGTGTTTAAATATTACGACGTTTAGGTTTGTGTTTGTACGCGTGTGACAAGTGAAACGCTCTATTATTCGATAGAGCACATTTAATATCGTCTAACGGTCTATATTTCCGTCGTGTATTCGTCGCGTAATACGCGCGTTCAATTTATATTGCCGACGAAAGCGAATACGTTTCCGAGCTATTTAATTTGCGAATACGTCGCGATAAATTATTTCGTTTGATCGGGACGTTTCCCTGGTTATTTGCTACATTCCTTGATATCAATACGTTTTTTCGGCGCACAGGCTAAGCGTCCCGAACCTGAATTTATTTCATATTAGAATAAGCGATTTTCGTTCGTATAATTTCGGAAAAATTTAAAGTCGCGTATACGTTTGAAAAATACGCGCCCTTTATATTATTTTTATTCACACCTTTTTTATGTACTTGACGGAATAAAAACGGAGAAATATGCGAAATCGAATTTTAGTCGGCTTATTATTGGCGAATACAAGTCGATAGTAAACACGTATTATGCTATTATATTACTATTAATAACGCGTTGTTGTTGTGAACGGACGAAGTGGCCAACGCAAGTGTAAATAATTTTGAACGAGGAAGTTGCAGAAATGACGATCAAACAGTTTTGTGTTGATTCTGTAGAAGTGCAAGAGTAGTTCCCCTTTGATGATACTTAATTCAAACGATTTGTTTTCCAGAATTACTTTATGGGGTTCCGAGACAAATAGAAAGAACGCACTTAGACCAAACAATTTACAATTTACTATAGTCACGCCGTAATATAGTTATTTAATGTATCGTAGAAAATTAAAACGTAAAAGTGACCCAACATTTCCGTTATATTAGTCCTCGAAGTTTTTATGTAAAGTACTTGTATATAACCGAATAATCGATAAATTCTCGCCACGCAATTGTGGACTATACATATATATGTATGTATGTACAGCTGTAGATTATTGATTGTGTACAAATAAGAAAGTTAAGTAAATGCGTTTATTAGATTTAAACGAAATAAAAATAACTCGTTTTTAAATCGAACTAGCGCGTATTCATTTACTCGTGATAATTATATTTCTACCGTAGATGTTTTTAATGATAAATTAATGTATCGAATATATATATAATATACGGCGATAAATATTAAACCGGTATACGTTTATCCTACAGGTTAAACGTTAACGCATTAACGATAAATATACCGACGGGCCAATTATTGCGCGATATGAATAGACGTTATATATCGAACGGACTTACAAATACGTTACGTACATACGTGCGTATGTAGAGGGAAAATTAACGGGCCGATACCCCGTGGTCTTGACCAGTTTTGCGAGACGCGTTAGTTTCGTAGTAACGTAAACGCGCCGTAATACACGTATCACGAAACAATATTATTTAGCGACCCGACTCGGATTATTATTGTACGGGCTTTACCAAATTGTTCGTACGTAAATTTCAAACGTTTGTGCCCGTTAATATTTTACGCGATTTCGAGGAAAACTACTTTCGCGAATTCCTATGCTCGTCGGTTTGTAAACTGCGCGCCGTACATTAGAGATTACCGGCTAATATACAACAAATAATTATCTATCGGAGAAAACGCGAAATTCACGAATCAAATCCGAGTAATATATAGAAAACACGCGTACGGTCTAATATTTTTCTTAACCGATAACGAATTTTACGGTCGCGCTATTTTCGCTGGAAGTTTTCAAAATATCGGTGTCGCGCTTAATTATTATTTTGTTCAATACGACGATTACATCGTGTTTTAAACATTTTTACTGTTCGCTATGGCACCGCCCCCCACCGATTTCAGTGTATATTACGTTCGCTAAGCGTATCGTTATTTGTGTTTAAAAAATAATAAAATAAATATGAATTAACTTCGATAAAACGCGTAAGTTATTCGAGATTTTCATTAACGATAATATTTTTTCCGATCGTATTTCGCACGGAAATTACGCGAAGGAAAAATACTCGACATCGTAATAGTAATTATGTTTTTTTTTTTTTTTTAGATAAGTCGTACGCCTTTTTGTTTATTCTCACGAACGAAATATATTATTTTTATACATAGTCGTGCACGCGGGCGCGTTTTTTTCGTGTATCTTAATTATAAATATCGAAGTATATTTAACGCGTACGTTTACGTGCTAATACAGTTCGTGAAACGTAATATTCGTAAAAAATCAATTTAATATTTTCGAAACTCCTATCGGAATTAGTGATAGATAATAATCGTTCTGTCCAATAAAATGTTCAATAAGACGTCGCTCAGATTTCCGTCAGTACTTGTTTGGGATCTAACTGGTACGCCCACCTTTATAATGTGTTAACATTTTCCTTTTACTTTTTCGTTACTTATAACGTATAGTTTATTCTAAATAACCGTCGGAAAATATTAAAATCAATCGCTTAAGTCTCGCGTGTATATTTTGTTTTTCAGACTCCGTATACCGTTGTTGGATTTATTATTGAAATATCAACTGAGAATCGTCGAAGGAACCTGAAAAAAGTAAGCGTTTTATTTTTAATCAAATAAATTTTTTCGAAATTGTCGACTGTTGTTCACGCTTAAACGTTTGTAAAAAAACGCGTAACAACGTTCGCTCTTCGTAGAACGACAGTTGGCCGACAACGTCGAACGTTCCGCCGCCGCGTAAAATTATCGTCGTTTTGCTTTGGTCGATTTTCCATTCGCGCGTTGATAACAAATATTTTACGAGCGTGAAAATTCCCGGACTCGTTTTCCTTCTTAAATATCGCTCCCCAATACATACGCGGGCGGGGCGTTTTCGTTATTGGGTTTATTGGAAAAAGAGAAAAACGAATTCAAATTAAACGACGCCACGACGCGTATTATTAATAGAGCGCGTTGCCTGCGGATATGCGTGTTTTGTGAAAGGAAACCGAAAGACAAACGTATTTTCTACGTGTCCGCGCTAGGGTTTTAAGTAAAAAAAATACTCTGGTGCGCGCTCGCACGTATCACTATATCGTTTCGTGATTTATATCCTACGTCGAATTTCGAGATAAAACTTTTCGTATACAATATTATTTTACGTCAGTACGCCGTGTTTGGCGCGAAACCAAAAGTGTTTGCGGTCAATGACAGTGCGCGCGCGCGCTGGTACGGACGACCGTTACGGGTACGCGTAAGAATTTCGCGGTCTAACGATTGTCGTTCGTTCACTTTTATTGTAAAACGTCGAAAAGTGTGCGGACACCGTGCCCCGCTAACGTAAAAGTGCAATACCGTGTTGTTATTCGCGGAGGGTTTTTTTTTTTTTCATAAACACCAACCACACGATATATGTATCATGG
>JAIPRN010001242.1:0-50794 GCA_025469175.1 Geopemphigus sp. TES_GeoC_2020 | reverse complement strand
TTCTTATTCGACGATAAACAAATTAGCGAGTCGAATTCGCGTCGAAAATGTCCACCCGAATTACGCTTGTAGGTTTGAGAGATGTTAGGGGAAAAAAACCGACGTCAGTTTTTGTCGAACGACAAATAACAGCCGCTGTGGGTCACGAGTACGCGGAACGACGATTAATAATTGTTATCGTTACACGTCCGCTCGGGCAAAAGAAATATTCACGAAATTCCGGCGTTTCCCCTTTTAAAAAAAAAAATAAGAACGAAAATCGCCGTCTGACGCTCCTCTACACCTTCGGCAGCTGGTACTGCTGACTGATCTGGCAGCGATCGACGTCTGTTTTCCCGTATTCGTTTTTTTTTTTTTTAAAACTCGTAGTGTTCGACCACGTCGTGGCGCAGTAACGTTATTGGATCGAACGTGAATATACCGTCAATTCGCCGTAACTAAGACAACAAAATATATATTTTAACTCGTCCATTGGGGAAGTTACGCGACTCCCGCAATTTTAACATAATAATGGCGTAGTATTATTATAGGTATACGAGCTATATTATGCCCACTTTACGGTTATTTATTTATGTATATGGCTATTATAGTTATTTAGTTGTACGTAGCAAAGTGGTCGATTTAATAATTTAAGGGGCGGGACGAAGAGGCCTTGCCCTCCTTTGGCCTTTTTCAATCGACCATAATATGTATATACTTATGACGAATTTATTCGTCGCGTAAAATAAAAATAATTACGTTGCTGCGCATAAATTATCAAAAATCAATAAAAACTTTACAGACGCCGCGCACGGATATATTTTTAAATGTTCGCCGCCTTTCGTTAATTTTGCCGGATCGGATTGCCATAGGTACGTGCGTAATTTCAACGAGCCGGATAACGTAAACAAAAAAGGAATAGCAACGAAAATAGTGGTTCGTAACGACGGTTAGTTTAACTCGATCGATGGATTACGATTAATTCGCCGAGAAATCGTAACGGAAAACGTCGAAACCAAAAAAAATAACAAATGTTGTTTGGCGAACGATTTATAGGCGTCTACCATTTTTGTCGCGTTTTCTTCGGTCTAAAGCGAAATATTATAAAAAAACATCGCCCGCTTTTGAACGCGCTACGAAATTTACATATACATATATATATATATAATTGTCTCCGTAGTGTATGTCGAGAATGGACAAGTCGATCATCTTTTTTTATCCGGTAAAATAATTAGCAACGAAAAACGCGTGAAAACTCTTAATAATTGCCCCGCTAAGTTACGTCATGGCTGTTATTCAACAGTTCGGGAAATCAGAATCAAACGCGTACGTTTTTACACGATATATTTCATCATACGAATCCCCCGCCACCACTCGTTATGATTTTTTTTTCAAAACTTGACGCCTCAAAAAGTTGTTTACGCTAAAATGTAAAAACCGCGTCCGGAAAATGTGCGTGGCGAAACTCGAAGTAAACACGTTGAATTAAACAAAAAAGCTCATTTATTAAGTTAAAAGTTGATTCGATAAAAAAAAAACACAACGCGTCGAACGTAATTTAATTCGAACAAACTAAATTTGTTAACTCGATTTTAACTTTTAGCTCTTTAACATGTCCAAACTTAGTGTATTGAAACTATAAGTAATATAACGAACGGAAATAGTATCGGTGTTCGGCTCGTAACACTAATTCAAAATTATTTTTTCAAATCCCTCCGTTTCGCGAAAACAAAAATTTTAAACATACCCGCTACCGAGTTGTATATTACGGTATTACGGAGCGCGGTACTCGTGTTATTTCTACGGTACTGTATCACGAGCGTGGTAAACAATATGCGCGTATACACGTGATGGTATAGTCGATTTTGATGTCCAGTGCACAATTTCGTATAAGGTATGACCGCGTATAATTAACGCGGCTAATGTAGAGGTCGCGACTTTATGATTTCCCGTATTTCTTTTATAGTCCGTACGTTGAATACACGCCGAACGAACTTTACATTATTCATAAAAACGCGGAATTCGTTTACGGTAATGTTGGGTAGAGGGAAAAGGAATATGTATTTAGCGCGAAAACGCGAATTGTAAAGCCGGATGGATAACATTTTTCAACGGTTATCGTTTTTTTTCTCGTCCAAGTACCAAGGTCGTACGGTGTATTCGACCCGAACGTTAACTGCGGATCGCCGTTGTTCCGTTTCAATGTAGACGACCGTTTTTTAGCGCACCCTAGGGCACGGATGCTATATGTACGTACATTTTGCCGGGCGCGTTGTATTTCGCGCCGTACGCGAAATATTTCGTTTATTAAGCGTGTCAAGAACGGAAAAAAGCGACGGGATATTTGTTTACAACGAAAGTGTACTCGTATTTAAAATACATTATCGTTGTTCGTTTTCGGACGATATTAAAACGAATATTTTACGTTTTTCAGTGACACACACACACACACACACACACACACACACACACGCGTGCGCGCGCGCATATTTATAAAACTTTACGCGCGAACACGACTCCCAAACCTCTGGTCGTTACATTATACGCTTGTATCGTTTACCTGTGTATATATATTAACTCAATTTGTCGCATCGTCGTTTTAGTTTCTCACGAACGGCATACCGATGTATATACAGGGCGTACCAGGAAAGCCGGAATAAATTCCTCGCCGTAAAGTCCTCCGCGATACACCATCCCGGGATCGTAGTACGAGAAATGACGCGTACATAACGGTACGTTTACACGGTACAAAGTTTCGCGAAATTTTCCGGACCGGCGGCCGTCATAGTTCCGTAGAAACGACGACAATTTTTTCGGTCCGGGTTTTCGGATGCGTTCCGCGTCGTGTGTTCCGAAATTCCCCGCACCTCGTTTTTCCATACGGGTCCGCTGTTGTTATATGATGCGTTGTTATTCTTAATTATTTCCGTATACGTACGTTCGTTTGTACATCAACCGGGGCAACATATGTATTTATACTACGTCGGAATAACGATATTTTTGTTGCGAACTATTCGATATACGAAAACGAAACAAACGCCGAGTATATTGTCACGTTTTAAACGGTTTAAGGTCATCTTAATCAATCACAATTTATAACCGATCGACCGTTACGCCGTACGCGGGCACGGGGTACGTATTTATAATATTTAACGAGCGTTACGTACAATTATTGAGTCGTAGTAGTCGACGTAGTTTGTGAGGTTACGTCGACGCGAACACGCGATTTGCGCATACATTCGATTTCGGGACGGATAATTTTACTTGATTTTTTTATCTTGTAAATTGTATTTTCGGCGTTTTTTTTTTATTGTTTTTGGTCTCCTAAAACAAACGCCGACCGTTTACCGTGAACCGCGGGCGTAGTGGTGTAACACGAAAGGGAATTTGACGAATAGCGGTAACACGCGCGTGCACGTTTCTATAATTGAATGACGCGCGTCTCGATTCCCGAGACCGTATATGTTTATTTCCCGAACGACTCGAAAACGTTTGGTTTTTATTTGATTTGTCGAAGGCGAAGAAAAAAATCCGTCGTAATTAGATTTGATACGTTTTTTCCATTTCCCGTGACTCGGGATTAAGAGTTTAATTATTTTGAAATTATTACTCGCGACGGAAATTGAAATTCGTTTCCGCGCGTAGTCGTTTAGATTTCGGAATAGAAATAGTTTCGAACGGGACACGCGCCGTTAATTGCCAATCGAGACGATACCTATAAGGTAACGTCAAATTTTTAATCGGCGATTTATGTATAAGTCAGACGGTTATCGAGAATTAAACCCTATGGTGGGGACCGGGTTAGAAATAAACAACTTTTCGTTTTAATTAAAACTTTCGCCCTACATCGGCGCCACTCGGCTTAATGTGAAATAAATACAAAAAAAAGGAACCGGAAACTATAGCCATAAACCGCGTTTATTTTGTACGACGACGACGACGATAATATTGGTTAAAGGAAATGAATAACGACTGAGAAATTCGTCGCGGTTATTAAATCGCAATATAGCGCGATATGTTTACGAAAATCGAGCTTACGATATATTTAAATTGTAGTTATTTAAGACCAACGGTTTTTTTTCTTTATATAAAAAATAGCGTATATATATAATACTGGTACGAGCGAAAAAAATGTACGACCGGACTATATGTATATATATATATATATTTTTTTTTTTTATTTAAATAATAAAAAACGTCGATTTCGTAATTACAATAATATTGTTATCGGCCTAATGATAATCTATATAGTTTATAATTATTGCATACATTATATATATATATACAAGCGTGACCTATGAAGTAGGTTTTCCTCGATCTTAAAATCAATATAGCACTATATATATATATCGATTACGAATATAAACGCGTAATTACGTTTCGATTACGAAATAAGTCTCGTTTGCACTTTTAAATCAACGTGTATTTGTTTATAATGCCCGAAAAATTATCGACGAGAATTTTGACGACTTTTTTATATTTTTGTTTTTGTCCGCCCCACCGTCGTCGTTCGAATCGTATTATGTAATACGTACAGTTCAAACGGCTGTACGACGTACACACGTACGGTGTGTCCCGTAACTCCCCGTACACGCGCGACAAACGCGTATATTTCCACGCGCGTTTCTTCGACGGTCGTCTAGGGGAACGTTGCTCCGATCCGTCGTCGTTGGCGTACGTTTGAAAAGGCATTTTTTTACGCGATTTTCGTCCGTTCGATTATAAAACTCCAAACTCCGTGTTATGTTCGTATCGACTAAAAACTGATTCGCCAGTCAGGGGGGGGGGGCGGAACACGTGTTTAAAATTCGTCGCGTTAGCGAACAAATCCAAAACAACCGTCTAAATCACGTTTAGTTTCGATACGGCCTTTTTCGCGAAAATCGGCAAAATGCGTCCAACATGTAAACGTTCGAGAGCCTACGGTAGTTTGGCCGTCATAACGTCAAACGAGGGATTTATTTTTGGTTAACGGGACGACAAGTGGGGCGTTCGTTTCTATTTCGTCGACGTATCGAAAATCGAACCCGGGACCCGCTGTAGTAACACGGCGTACAGTCGTTTCCGACGATTTTCAAACCGAACAGACGATTAGCGTCGACAACGGCACGTCAATTTCGGCATTTTCTTTTCGAAACGTTCGTCGGTCGAGCCGGAATAATTTCGTTCCGGGTGAACGGTCGATAAACCGCGCCGGTAAAAACGATCGCCTACCGCGCGTAAGATACTCGAAGGGACTTATGCGACACATTGTACATACGTGTATCATAAATGTACACGCCGTTATTACGAAACACGATCGTTTGGCCGATTACGAGGCGAACGCGTTTAAAAAGGTAAACGCGTTTTAACGATTATTGCTGGAGACGACGACGACGACGCGGACAGTTAAATTTCGTTAATGTTCGGCCCCTACCTCCCGTTCGGACATTGCGGAATTTCGTTTAAAACGTCCGTGATTAACCGTATCGATACGGAATCAGTCGACGGAACGTTTATTACGTACAACGTATACGCGTCGTACGACGACGAACAGAATAACGTTCGAACGCGTAATACACGCGCGCGCGTAGATAGAGAGTGAAAAAAATTTAAACAACGTATCGATCGAGCCGATAAAGAGGTTACGCGACTTTCGGCGTTTTACAAATCGGGTATTGTATTACGGCGTTCGTATTTATCGAATACCGTATAACGATTACCGTAAGCGTACTTACATACAAAATAGGATAACCAACGAACTATAGTACGTATGAAATATAAGACGTATCGATGTAGGCTACGGGATTTATATTAATACTAATTATATTAACGTTCCGACAACGATTAAATAGACAATACGCGTATAATGAGCAAAACGAATTCGGCGACAATATCGCGTACATATTTACGTACTTATGTCCCACGTGCGCGAACAATTACACAATCGTAACGATTCGGCGAATCCGATACAGCGGGTACCGGATGTCTATAAATATATATATAAATAAATAATGTATTATAATATTATATTTATGTATACATATAAATATTCTGGTTCAGTCGTTTATACGAAAACACGTAACAATATCGTATTTTATACGTGAGCGTGAAAAGAATAAATAATGTTTTCACGCGCGCGCGGCACAAAAGTACGCGATAGTCGAATCACTTACACCGCCGTTCGGTCCTATACAAATACGCGCACGTACACCCGTTCGCGCGCGCGCGTAAATTCAACGACAACAATCGTCTAATAACGCTGTAGGAGAAGAGTCCGGTGGCGGGAGGGGAGGGGGGGCATTGCCTAGGTGAGCACCACCGCCTTGTGCACGCACGGTCCCGTCGGCCCTTCGAGCAACGCTGGCCACAGATACGTCCGCACCTGATTGCTGTCCACGTTCGACGAATGGTACCGGACGTGTAGGTCCCGTTTGAACGACCTCTGCTCGTACTCCAGCACGTAACTGGGACTCTGCAAAACACGAACGACACCGTAACACAAACGCGTCTCCGTTCGCTGTTTACGTGCGCCAGAACGCGCGATTATTCTATTCGGACGTTTCAACGGACTTCCGACATTCCGTATTCCCCACGCGGTTTTCGATTTATCGTTATTAGTGTCCCGGACAGATTCGAAAAAGTCGCGGACGTTAATTATATAAGCCCGCGGATCGATTTCAATTCGACGGCTTTAATCGGCGCGAATAACAATATATTACGAATACGCATGTACGTATTTATACACCGGGACGGGTCCGAATGTTCGGTTGTTTCGTTTATTTTCGTACCAATCGTAATTAAAATTGTATTCCGCTTAGGATCGTGGTCACGGAACTCGAAAATAGTGCTCGCCGGAACGTGGAAAACGAAGACGGATCATTCGTCTTTGTCCCGAACCGTTGACTCTTATAATTTGTCTCCGTTGCGCCTCGCGATTATAATTAATCTTTCGACTCGGTAAAATGTGACGGTATTATATATTTAGAAATAACACGAAGGAACGTCTGAACGTATGTATATACACACACACACACACACACGTAACTCGTATTTATACCGCCCGAAATTCGATCTTATGTACGATAATTATATACGTATGTTCTCGAATTGTTCGCCACATTTCGTAAAACAAATTCTATTCGACGAAGTATATATATACGGGTATGTTTAGTATTTACGAAATATTCACCTGATTCACCAACGCCCAAGCCAAACGTACCGCGTCGCAGATGTATTGACGGAGTCCGGCACTCGTTTTCAAACACGGGTAGTCGTACAGCGTCGCCCACAACTGAGAACTCACTTCCTGCGGGCGTGATTTTGCAATTAGTATGACGAATACGACGAGTTTGACGAGCGGTAACGTAAGCAATATTACTAGGTTCAGCTAGTCGGCGGGCCTAGTAATATTTTTTACTAGCGTAAACGTGGTACCGACTGAGTCAAAAACGAAACCCCGTTCATCCGCCGTTTCTTGTTTTTCGCTGCATCGTGCGCATCGTTCGCTAGTTTGAAAGAGGTACACGAAAACGATTTTTCGGTCGTCGTAACGTTCGTCTTAACGTATAACGACGCGTGTATTCTTTCGAGAATCGTTCGATTGTAGTGTTCCGATTCTCGGACGAAAATCGTCCGGCTCGAACGAACCACCGAGTAAATCGTCCGTGACGGAGAATTTCGAAAAATATTTATCGTCGATACGTATAAAGCTACCGAAAGTATGGAAATTCCCGCGGTCGAACGTTAAACCTAAACTATATATATATATATACTCGGACAATTAATTTCGGAATTCCACGGGCCGAGATAAACGAGTTCGCAAATATGTGTAGTATTCGCGTAAAACGGAAAACGTCTATAATAGTTGAAATGTCCAAACTTATCACGTACGGGGTATATAAACGTATACACGCGATACACAAACGAATTTGCGAAATCTGACCACGGACGAATTTACATTATTAATATTATCCGTACGAATATTGATAAACGTCGAATTGTTAAACGTATTATTATTATTACTATGTATAATGTATATAATACGTTATGATTATATATATAATATTGTTTACACGTATTCGAGCTAACCTAGTTACTAAGTCTCCGCCACGTCTCGCAAATGGGGTCTGTTTCGACTATTTTTCTTTTCTTTTTTTTTTTAATGGCGCGTAGGTTGTGCTCCGGTGATTTTTCTTTTTACGACTTACGTTTTTCAAAAATTCGATCGTTCGAAACGACCCGTTTTTGGCGTGAAATCAATTCGGTCTGAACTACAACCGAGTGGCGCGCGTGGTTACGTACGTATAATTTACAATTTTATTTCGGAATTTATTCGGTTCACGTCACGCGCCAGTGACTACTACTACTGACACTGTCAAAAGTCGACGGTATTCGGTAAAGCGCGATCGATTTCGTTCCGAAACCGGTCGTTTTAACAGCGTCGTTTCGTATTACCGTATTATTTCAAAAACGGAAAAATATCGCGACGAAAAAAAGATTTTCATTACTCGTAAACGTATTGTCGTGCAAACGTTCGTACGCTATATTTTGTTTAATAGCCCGTCGCGTCTGCACGTTAAACGCTAAACGATAAAAAAAAAACGCGCATAAGAGTACGCGTAATTTACCTCGATGCACTGAGCCAAATCGAAAGTGTCCACCGTTCTCCTCAAATACGTACAGATAGAAGCTTCTAGCTCGACGTGCGCCGAACTGGACGGCGTCGGGTAAAATAGCAATCTCTTTACCTGTTCTTTCTTTTGGTTCAGCATGGCTTGTGTCGATCTAAACGCCAACTGGAAAATAGTCGCGGAAAAATCCCGGAGTGTTGACTACGTATATTGAATCGCCGGTTGTTTCTTTTGGTACTCACGACGACGACGGAGAAAAGTATTTTGGACTTGAGCTCCGTGGCGTCGACGAGCTGCGGCAACGTGTCTAAATATTCCAGCGTCTCCACGCGACCTTGCGAGTACAAATTACCGTAACATCTGACCAATCTGGATCCGCTCAACTCTCTATACGTGCAAATACAACAGAACGCGTAAAAGATTAACGAAAAGAAAAAAAAAAACGTAGCGAGCCGAGTACGTTGTGGAAATTGGCTCGAGCGAGTTACGTAAACGGTGATAGGGTCGTATTGTTATATCGAATCTGAACAGCGACTAATCGTTGAATCCGAAAAACGATTCTGAATGACACTTGTTAATGATACGATGAATATTTTTAAAAATTAACTAAAACTCGCGTTACGTACCGAGCTCTTAAGTAATACGGAAATTACCCAAAATAATCGTAGACAATTTTACGGGGCTTTTCGTTTAGCGATTTCGCAATCCATTCCCAACCGGATATACAGTTTGCGCCACCGGTTAAGATCGCCCGTGCGCTTCTTCTGCTGCACGAAAAAGCGTTCGCGGACCACGTAATTGGAAAACGCGTCGTTGTAACGCAACCCACGCATTCCTATTCGGCTCACTCGGTAATCCGAAACTCGTCCGACACGTCAAATCGCTACGCGACCGATAAAACGAACGGCGCGATAGAATTCGAAAATATTTACGATACATATTCACGCGAATATTAACCTTTATTTGTCCGCAGTTCGTTAATCTCATCGGACACGTATAACATCGACGGCCAAATGTATATATATATATATATTTGGTAAACGAACAAATAAATGTTTTCACGAATTCGTAACGTCATAAACGTTATGATTTTTATAACATATATGTATAAATACGTTAATACGCGAGCGAAAGAACGACGATTATTGTAATTATTCGGGTCAAGTTCAGCGATTTCTGTACATACAACTACCGAAATCGTTACGAACAATGCGCGCGTATAAGTTAAACCGTGATTAAAATTCAATCGTTTCTCGAAACGAAAATGAAATACTTTAATCGCCAAAAACCGAAAATAATTGTTACGGTGACGCTATTATGTGTCATTATAAAACAACGTACTCAGTATAACTCGGCGGCCCAAATTCGTTTTAAACGAATAAAATTAAAAAAAAAAAAAAAAGTTAAACGTGTCCTATCACAAAACATAAGCAAAAAAAGTAGCAAAAAAATAAACGTTTTGTACGCGATCCTTACGTAACGCTATCGAGTAATTATTTCCCTAGAAAAATCGTCCGGCTTACGTAATCAATCGTGTCCTATTTTTTTACACTACGTACCCGTACGTTACGCGTCAATGATGTACCTATTATGAATTCGAAAACGACAAATTTTCGAATAAAAACTATATTCCGGGGACGTAATTACGTGATCCGTTTTTAATAACATATTATAAACTATAAACTCTTACGAGTACAACAAAAATTAGTTTCGAATTTACCGCCGACGCGTTAATTATCGCGTGATCCGTGGACGTCGCAAAAGCACGAATTTTTTTTCGTCGAGAAAACCGGCTTTGGTCCAAAACGGTAGGAAAGCATACGTTAACGGTCCCGTCCTGTAGACGAAACCGCGAAATTTCGAAAGACTTTTTTCCTCCTTCTCCTTCTCTCCCAATGGGAGGGATTAGTGTGTGACAGGGAGAAAAATAGACCGAGGACGTACAAAAATTTGTTGAAATTCGTTTCGAAACGAGAGATATTCACTACGCGCGATCGAACGATCGATTAAAACGAAAACGAAAAATAAAAAAAGTACGTCCCCCGAACTTCGCGAAATTTTCGATCGGCAATAAATTAGAGTCAATGGTGACGACAGTCATGACTGGATGACGACGACGATGACGACGACAACGACAACGGTGACGATCCACTGGATCCGATCTATCTCGCACGTCTTGCTTACGCGTTTTACGCGTACAATTTATCTTACACGTTTTCGTCGATTCGACGAAACAACTGGAACATTCGACCATTCCGGTACTAACCCGAACCATAGTACGGATCCAAAATGGCCGATTACATCGTACGACCTAACCCCAGTACGCCGTTCGTAATTTCGGCAAAAACGAAAGAAAATATCACCGCGAAACCGTTTCGCCAATAATCGTTCCGATTGTCAGCTCGTACTCGGGCGTCACATTTTCGTATCAGCGAATCCGCTAACCAACGCACGCGGATATCTCGAAAAATTGTTTCTGTTTCGTCCCCGACAAAAAAAAAACCGTTTTTATTCGCGATTCTATTCTCGGATGTTCGCCTATTCCGTCCGTTATACGCGGAAACCTTTTAGATATCCTATTTTCGTCCGGTCGAGTGAACTATATTACGTATAGTTAATTACGTCCTCTCCGGTCGATCAAATTACTTCTAAAGTTTAACGTTTGAGGCCATTTTCTCTATCTATCTATAAATATATACGAAACTAATTTAAAATGCGCTTTCTCGGTTCGGGTCTTATTGGTTTTTCGAAATCGTTTCTGGTCGGCTCCACCGTAAGTACAATCGGTTTTTACGGAGCGAATGTGTGCTTCACGCCATAATCTCCGAAACAACGCGATCGGCGGTCCCGTAAAGCAAATTTTCCTCTCTCGTTCGCCGTTCCGTTCAACGTACTCGTGTCATTAGACGAGAGCGGCTCTAATTTCGTACCGCGATCCAATTATATTCCGCGACCCGAGAAATTCGCGCGCTCGGCTTCAAACCGTAATTAATTACTCTCGGAGTCCCGGCGAGGGTTTATGTTCAAAAAAAAAAAAAAAAAGAACTAAATAATTCCGGAGTCGACCGAGTTAATTAACACGACCGAAAATATGTACACGAATAACGTTCGCTAACGAAATATATACGTAACGTATACAAATCAACGGGCGCCGCGATACGAGCGCTAAATTATCGACGCTCGTTCAATATTCGACGTCGTGACGACGTTGTGCGAATAACGATCTATGTACGTCCGTATTGAATTATAAACGTAAAACTGTACGATAAAACAGGCGCTTCGTTGGCTAAAATAAGTTTACGATTGCGCGCCGAACGAATAACGCGCGTCTCATAATAAACGAACACGTATATGCAAAAAACTCGGCGTTAAAAACGTTCGATTATTTTTATTTAACTTTATATTCTCCGTAATATACGTAATAAAAGACGAACTTTTTTTTTTACGACCAATTTAATGGTATACAATTTACATAAATATATATGCGTGTGCGAAAGTGAAGGAACGCTACGCCCTTGGACACGAATAAGTCCGAAAGTCAAAGTGAAATTTCGGGCGCGACGAAAAATTTAAGCGGCCCGAAGGGACTTTCAAGTCGCGGCAATAGCCCACGTGGGACATACGGGCATACGAGACGACGGGTCCCCTAGGACGCGCGAGCCTGTGCGGCAGCCGCGCGTCCCCCCCCCCCGAGGCGACCGCGAAATCGATACGAAGCACAACATCGGCACGGGTCGTCCAAAACCGACTTAGCCACGCGCGTGTTCGTCCGTGTACGTACAGCGCGTACTCGGACGGAGTTTCGACATCGATCGTTTTTCAATTTTCGCGGCCGCGCGAAATCGTTATTAGCCCCCCCACCCATTCCTCGTCGTACGGGCACGGGACGGAGTAGATGGTTAGGTCGACGGGCGTTTTTGCCACGTAAATTCGTTCGCGCTACTAATTACGACGCTACGGCCGTGATCGTCGATTTCGTTCGTAGCGTTTACACCCTTATTAACGTACGCACGTACACGACACGAGATATGCTCGTGGCGTAATTCGTTCGTTCGTTTTACGAGCGCGTCTGTGTTTACGTTTTGGGGGCGAATTTTCAACGAGCGAAACGATTTCGTTTACGTCGGATCTCGCGCGCGTACCCGAGAGACGAGGAGACGATTCGTCGTTAACAACCTAACGGATTCCGCACAAATCGAACGCGAATTTACCTTTTCGACGCAATATACACGCGATACATATGGTTTTATCATTCCCGTTCTCCAACGAAACAGAAACCGTTTGTCCGCACTAAGCGAACAACGGCCCGTCGACCGGTCGAGGGCTTTTTCGTCGCGTATTTCGCCCTCCCACTTGACCACGTGATTTTTCACCCAAGTCACCGGGCCAATCGAAAACGAAGCGCGTGTCCGTTATTCGCGTTAACGAGCGTATTCGTTTCGCGAACGAACGTATCGTTCCCGCGATTTCAATTAACCGACGACGGCGTTCTTCGCGACGTAAACAGCCGCGCGTATTCAATTAACGGAAACGCTCGGCGTGTAGTAAACGTTTCGTTCGTTCGCCTCAATAAATCGAAACCTATACCTATTACACCGACCCTTTTCGTTTATATATTATTTTGTGTTTCTTTGTAAGACGAAATAGGTCATTTCCCGAAACGGACGAATTTTCGGTAAAAGAACGACATTACGTACGATTAATGTAAATACGACCGTCCCGCCCTAGAGAGTCCACACGGGACGAATACAATTTTCGGTCGCCCGCGAGTATAAAATTATGCGCCATAAATTACGCAACACGATTTTACCGTACATAAAATGGAAAAACGGGTTTTTTTTTTAATTTTATAGGTCATCGGTCGATTATTGGATACGATAAATATCAACGAGAACGTTCGAATAACGACTTCGTGGTCCGTCGACTCTTTGGAATTGTTTTCAAAAAAAAAGTTAAACGAAATATATATATATATATTTAAAACGCCGAATTATATAATTATACGGCGTACGTCATTTAAACGATCGCTAATTACAACGTATAGTTATATTAAATTAATCGGAAAAACAATTTCGAATAATGGCGAACTACATACACACACACGCGCGCACGTACATTAAATTCTCGTTAGTTTTTATGTAACGGGTCATCGCGTTTAAAAATCGATCCGATGACCCTTGAAATGAGAAAGACGAAAATCCGACGTTCGGATTTTACCGAAGTATAATGCTAAATTATTAATATATACCGCGGTCGTTACGGCGTGCGTAGTTTCGTTCGATAGGCGAAAAATACGAGACTCGTTTTGAAGAAATCGACGTTGAACGCAATTCTAAACGCGTAACTTGAGATCGACGTATTAAACAATTTTACGAATGTCGCTAATATATTCGGTTACCGATACGTTTGTTTTCGTATTTCAACCGGCGACGACTGACAACAATTACTCGTAAAACTAACGTTATGCCCGGTTGTTTTTCGTCTTCCGTAGTGTATGGGGACTATTATGATTACGTATTGGACGACGCCAATCCGCGCCGCCGTTCGAATAAACGAACAATATTCGTATCGTTTAAAAATACACCCATCGACGGTTTCCCTTAAAAAGGGCGGGAAATAAAGCGCTCTGAGCGAATAATCACGACGACGGTCGGTATACGTTCTCGTATCGTTTAAACGGAACGGTCGAATACGACATTTCCGAAAATAAATTTAAACGGTTCGTCCCGTATAATATCGGGGAAAATTTTTTATCGGTATTTTCACCGTATGTATACATATATATATTCGAAGCGCGATAAACTCGAACAGTTCGTCGTTATTACTTATTATTTTAACCGTGTTATTATTATTTGTTTTTTCGATATCGTCGATCGAAATAACCGTCTTTTTTTATTTTATACGCGTTTTACGCTGAAAATAGCGACGGTATACGAGAGCGGGAATGGTTAAACTGTATTGAAAAGACGATAGCTCACTTCGAAGCCTGCGCTTGTTTCGCGGCTTTCGTCAATGACTCCAGTTTAGTTTTGGTCCTCTCGAGCTCCGCTTTGGCCGCCTCCAGTTCCGTTTGCAACGCCATCTTTTCTCGGTCGTCGCTAACGTTCCGCAACTGCGTGACCGTCTGCGGGCCACACTTGCGGCAACAGGTCAACGTGTTCGTCGATTTCTCGGTCGACCATTCCCAATTCGGCGCCGCTGGACCAAAAAACGGAATAAAAAACACGGCGCACGAATATATCACGAGCGATAATCGTCGTACGACGAGAAATAATAGCGCGGCAAACAAAAAAAAAAAAAACCGAATCGCGCGCCGCGTCGAAAATTACTTCCCGCGTCCCAATTTCGCGGCGTAATATTAAACGTTTTAATTCCGACCGTTCGACCACGTTGCGTACCGATCGGCAATGATCGGCGTAACGTCCGTGAAGCCTACAAATCGATCGAGTTTAATTTAACGGACCGCGTCGTGCGCGCGACTTCCATTCCGAAAAATCTATCGCCACGTCCGATCGGCGAACGGCCGAACGGCGACCGTGTCGGGCAGTTTCCGGCAGCTCCGACGTATCGGTTAGGCTTCTCGTATTCGACGCACGGGTTAGGATCGCGCCGACCGTGTGGCCGGAAAACGTTCGAAAATCTGACCCACTTGCCAAATTCAGGCGGTACGCGTTCCCCGTGTTTGTAAGTTTCATTTATCGATACGTTGACGATTTCGACAAATAATATCATCGTGGACGGACGTAAAACTTTTATTAGGTATTCGATATGTATGTACGATTATCTATTCGTAATTGTTATAGGTCGGAACAACGTTTCGGCAATATACGCCTTCGTAAAAAAATTACAATCGGGCGTAATAAGATTTGCGTTTTTTACCTCCGGAAAAATAATTTGAGCTCTATATTAATAACGGGCGAAGAGCTTTTTTTTTAAACCGGGCTGGAATTCACGCGAACCACCGACCCAAATTTCGATCTGAAAACGTTCCGGTCGGAATTCGTCGTAAACCTTTTTACCGCCCGGCGGTCATTTCCAGCGGAATTTACGCGCGTTGCGTTATTTTCGTAATTGCCGTTATTAATATTATTACGCGTCGTGTTTTTACCTGTCGTAGAAGACTCTCCGCCGTCCGGCGGACTCGCCGAACTCGACCCGGCGCTCATCACCAGTCTGGTCCGGGTACTATGATTGCTGCTGGATCGCACTGAAAACAGAACGTCGGGTGGCTCGTCAATAGACGCGAAGTACGAAACCGCTCGGTTTATTTATTGTTGAAATACGGACGGTACCGTCCGTTTTCGTGTTCGCGTTAAATCGGCAAACATTTGACGGATGCCACAGCGAAGGGAGAATACGAATTCGATCGCTATTTTACGATTTTTTAGCGTCTTAGCCGTTCGCAACATTCGGAAAAAAACGTGTGTAACTTATTATTTTCGACGCCGACTCTCTAGGACGTCTTGCCTATTTGACGTTTCGCTGAATCGATATGAAAATTCGCCAACTCTAACGCGACAAACGCTAAAACCAAAAATAGTTGCCAGGGTACGAATATTTCGGTAACGGCTACGTACGTACGATAGAAAAGGAACGTCGCACAAGGACGTTCCGATTGTAAACCGTTTAGTAGGGTACACGAAATCGAACACGCGATTCGCGACAATATGGGCCGTTGAGTGGACGGACGGACGTGCACGAAGGATGGGTGGCTTCGGAAAGTGTCGCGGTATCGACACGGGGAATGAGATTCCGGGCGGCGTAATGGGGAAACGGCTAATAGGAACGGCGCCGCGATGTACGAACAAGGGGGAACTGCTAGTTAATTAAGTCGAACGTAATCGCGTTCGGCCGGTACACAACAGGGTTGACGAACCGTGTACTTCGAGCAGCTGGGGAAGTAAATCGTGCGTGGAACACGCGGAAATAAAACCGACAAAGCGTAGGAATTTTCGCCGGGTCGTCAGGCCAGTGATGAATGTAACAGGGGAGAGGGGGAGGGGAAGGATTTGAACAACCTTCGTTTTTTTTTGTTTTTGCTTCGTTCGTTTAGAACGCCTTTAATTCGCAAACCGCGCACGTTCAAAAGGTACCGGCCGTCGTCGTACCTCGTTCGTGCGTACACACGACCGAATAATTACGCGATATTACGAAAACACGCGCCGTTGTTACTGACACATGTCGATACGCGAGCGGCGTAGCGTTATGTATTTGTTGTCCGATTCGTTTTCGTACGACGAATGTTACTTTCGCGTACGGAACAATTACGAAACGCGAATATTAACATTATAACGACGATTGGAAAAATAATTGCCGTCAACCAAATTACACGTAAATTATATATACATATATATATGCACACGCCTACAATCGTGTTAAAAATAATATGGCGTAATTATAGCGCCGACCATCGTATTTACATTATAATCGTAAACTTTTGTTACGAAATGACCAAACACGGCGTGTACGTTTAGGGAGCCGTATAGGACGTGAAACGAGCGGACAATATTTCCGCCGTTTCGTATAACGTTCGCGCGCGATTCGAAGAGTCGGCGGACGTATAGAAGGAAAACTTTACTCGTAGTAGTTCGTCGGAAGTGCCCGGGGCCGGGCGTATGCGGTTTTCGAATAAAAATATACCCCCGGCGATCCAACCCGATAATCCTAATCGCACGACGTGTCATACCGTTCTATCAGTTATTTTCTCGCGAGCGTTAGGCAAGCGAAATCGGCGTCGGTTGCCCCGGATACCGAAGCGGGCGACGTGAAAACAACCCATCGCGGATTATTAATAATTATGATATTTTTTCTGGCCGTTTCGTTATTTTTGTACAGGAACCGGCATTCGTTGTTGTGACAACAATTGAGGAGCGATTTACAAACGTACGCGGTAGACGAATGACGTACATAAAATTGTTTCGTTCCAACATTTTCGAATACATCTCCTATTTCGCGTTATTTCCCTCTTGCCGATTCGAAAAATCCCGCGAAGCGCCGTTCGGTCACGAGCCGTGCGTATCACGTTCACGATAGTTCGGCCGAAAATCGAAACTTGATTTTGACGTCGAATCGTTTTAACGTTACGCGTAGCGCACGACAATTGGACACCGGTGGTCGTCCGGCGTAATATTTTGGTCAGCGGGCTAAAGACTAATATAACGCGAACAAAACTAAACAGTTCGTCCGAACGGCGGAAATACAGGCGCGTTGGTAAAGCGTCGGACATTTTTGTCGACTCGCCGTGTGGATCAATAGACCGGCGGCAGTTGTAACGAATACAATTTACGACGCGACCGGGACGTGCCGCGGGCGTAGGAAAGTGTTTCCCGATAATTAACGGACGACACGATTTCGGAACGGGAACAATCGTTGACGACCGGTCGGGCCGGATAACGTGTCGAGTACTGGTACGGGTCGACGAAAGACACCTGTATTGTAACGTCGGCAACGGAAGAGATTGATTCGAAAATATGACAATTCACCGCGACGATGTGCGTACACATGTGCGCATACGGTACGCGACGGTTTTTCGATTAAACGAATACAAATTCCGTCTCGTCCCACACATTCCCGCACCGCAGGAAACGTCCGTCAGCCTGACGGACACACAGAATACACGCGAGTGTTACGGCCGGTCTTGAACTCGGCACGACAATAATAACACGATTACGATTCGCGCGCGGTTTCCGCCTACAACTGTAACGTAATTACGAACGCGTTTCCGTATTCTTTTTCCTCGCCTTCCCTCCCGTAAAACTACGCGTGGTGGTCGGCCACTCTTTTGTCTACACGCTTCGCCCGCGTCTTCTTCACCGTCGTTTCGTCGCCTATTTCCCGTACCGCGTTCTCTCCAAAAACACCGCGCCCCAATCGTCTCTCCCAACCGGCTGAGTCGCGTTTTTCGATAAATCGGGAAAAACCGCGAGAGTGTCGCTCTATTCGTCCGCTATTTAACTTTCGCGATTTTTACCATACACTTTTCGATTTTCCAGGACGTACGTGTACCACTTACTGATTACCGTTATTACGCGTTCGGGTTAAACATTTTACAAAATCATCGGCCACGAACTAACGACCGAGTAATTCGTATTTCGTACCTTCGTCTTTCGATTACAATCGTACTGCACGCGCCCAAACACACGCTCGTGGCCGATCGAACACGAATGGTTTTATAGTCCGTCTACGGATCGTCACGAGACGGCGGTTACCGTCAGCCAGGGCGCGCGGTTTTCACGATATTTCCCGTGTAAGATTTTCGCCGTTAAAAAACCCGTGCGCGTATAATGTCGCGCGCGGGTACGATTGTCCGACTGGTAGAACGTAAAAAGTAAACGCCTGTTTATGTCGTCGTCGTACCGAATGAACGCTCGTTACCGAGATAATGTAACGCCGGAATTCCGAAAAAAACCACTCCAATTACGCGTCTCCGTACGGGTCCCCTACTCGGGTCGGTAAATCTCGCGTAAATGATACGTCGACACGTATACGTGTTAATGACGCGTATACCAGTGCGGTTGGTTACCTGCTGGGCGGCCTAACGATAATCCGTTGTTAACCGGAACAGAGACTATATATATGTGCGTGCTGACCGCTAATCGAGCGCGCTGGTACTTTAAATTGACGCGTCTCGTAGTGCGCCGTTGTCGAATAGTTCACACGCGTACTGTAAGAAAAGAACGCGACACGCGCGTACGATAAATCGCGTCATCCGATAGCTCCGTTCTCACGCCGGGCGCGCGCGACGGTCCGAAATAATGACGATTCGATGAACGGCGAACGCTTTCTCTGTCCTGCGTGCACGTTTGCTCCGACGGACGTATAAAAACGTATTGGCGTATCACGTACACGCGTCGGCGTATCGAATAACGCGATAATAACGCGCGCCGTACGCGAATTACGGAAGAAAACGAATAATTAACGATTACGGTGGACGATACGCGGACTCGCGGGTCTTTTCCCCGTATCGGGTTAGGCACGACGCTGCCACTGTACCCTCCGCCGTTGTAGGTCGCGCGCGACGATCGTCGTGTCGTCGCCGAGCGAAAGGGTCACGGGCAAAATGGGTTACCGGTGGAGAGAATGGTTGTTTTACGGGAGGTGGGGGGCCGCGACGGCGGTGAAAGAAAAACGGATTGCTAAGCCCGGGGAAAAAAAACGACGGGAGGGAGGACCGTAGTTTTTGAGCGTCGTAATTGTCGCGTATTTCGTTTTCTCGAGCGCCCGAGAGAATTCTGCCGTTTGTACCGACAATTAGCCCAACGGTTTATTCGAACGACGAGCATTGGACGCCGTCGCGCACGCGTGTGTACACGTATAGAAATAGAAACGGAAGGCGCCCCTGTTTGTAACGAAAAACGGTTTTCGACACGTTCCCGATGGACGGCGAACGAAAAACGCGAATAACGTGTAGGAATACGCGCCGATGCCGCGAGAAACATTTACCGCGCGTTCGTTTAGAGTGAGATTTATTACGCTAAATTTCGTAGTACAGCGGCGTTGTCGTTTCGCTTTCAAACGATTAACGCGCGTCATAATTTAACGATGATCCACCGCGCAATTCCGTTTTTCGCCGGTTAGACGAAGATCGTCATTAAAAACGAATCCGGTACCATACGTCGCCCGAGACAAACGAACGCACACCGTACGATACCGTTATTTCGGTAACCGTTTTGAAATTAAACACGACCAGGCGACTTGCGCATGGGTAGTACGTTTTAACGAGACGACGAGCGTGGAGTTCACTGAAAGCGTACCGCGCGCGCGTCCTTTATAATTCGGTAATTTTTTTTATTTTATTCGTTCGACTTTTTCGGCGAGTCGACGAGCGAAATATCGAAAAAACAATTACGCGTTTTTGTTACGATTTCGCCAAACGTCGTTACGAAGACCATTTTCAATTAGGGTCTTCGTTTACGGTCGTCTCGCAAATAGCGTACGTTTCGGGTGTTTTAAACCTAAACGAACCGCGCGACGAACGTTCGAAGCGTGTTTTTAAACTATGCGCGCGTGTTTACACGTCGCAAGCACGCGTTTTAATTAAAAATGTCGTCGTTATCCGCGTTTTTAAAGAGCCCGGCGTTTTCCTTTTTTTTTCACCGACAAAGTTCGTCTATCGAATACGGTTCGAAAAATATTCCGTTTAATTAAGTTCGGGATTACAATATTATACCTTTCGTTCTACGTAAATAACAAACGCGTGGTTATAATCGTGGTTCGTTCGGTACCGTAACTCGCCTACGACGAATATCGTCGTAGTTTCGCGTAAAATACTGTCGAACACGACGCGTGATATATATCTTATAAGCTTACCGGATCGCGAAATGAAATTGTGTCTGGCTCGTTTGGTGACGTACGGCGAATTTCCCGACATCATTATGGCACTGTCCGAGTCCGAATGGTAGCCGGATATGTCGCTGGAATCTTCGTCCTCGGCCACTTCCTTCATCAGCTCCAAGACCTTGAAAACGAAAATGCCCGTTTGTTTTTAATATTGTTCACCGGTACTGTATGCGCGTGGTGCGTACACGCCAATGGCGGAACGAAACCGAACGTGGAATAGCGCGGGCCAGGATTCGAGCGGGAAATAATAATTTGCGCACTCGCGAAGTTCACGGTGGTCTCGGGCGTCCGTTATCGAGAGGATAACAACACCGATACGACGACCGATATTGGAGCGAGACTAATTTAGGACGGGCACGATGGAACGCGCGGGATGATGTATCGGAGATTGTCGGCGAGGGACGACCACCGATTGGCTGCACGTTGCTAGACCAGGGCTCTGTAGGAAAGAGACGGTTCGGAAGACGGCGGATAATTCGGGTTCGACGACGGATCGTAAGACCCGAGCGGCGAAAACAAAAGCAAAAGCGTTGTGAACCCGTCGTAGCGAAATATCTACGTAACCGAAATATTTCCACGGTACCTTTACACGCGCACATACACAGACAAATTCGATAATCGGCGGGCCATAATTAGAAAGTTTCGTGTTTCGAGTTCGCACGCCTAACCGAATTACACGGTGATATGCCGCGCGCGGGGTAGGGGAGTGGCCGCCCGAACGAGCGTCCGTTTATTTGTTTCGCGAATAGCGAATCAATACGTCCCGCGTACTATCGTTACTATTCTACTCTATATACACTTTCTCCGGTTTACCGGTCCGAGCTTGTCGATAATGACCCACCCGCGCCTCGTCGTCGCCGCCGCAGTCGTCGTGTGATATCGGCGATCCAATTCCGACGCAACGACGAGATGCCCGGGCGCGCCGGTGAAAAGTAAACCACCGGACCCTCTCGAACGGGCGCCCGATACTACGTACCCGTGCGCTAATGGCCGTCGCAATTTGCGTTCGCTTTGTGCGCGGGCGTTTCGAATAGACGAGCGCGCGGCGCCGGTTAAAAAAACGCGCGACACTCATTGTCGCGGAAGAGGGCCGGAACGCGTAGCGCACGGACGGATGGGAGCGGGAGAGGGCACCATTATCCATCCGGTAAACGTTAAGTTTTTCCCCGTGACGTACGTGACGTATCGTCTCCGTAACGAATAAGCATTTCGCGTGCGACGGGCACCACACATGGTCGGACGAACGAGGCGATTATTATTATTATTATTAATTTCCGTTTTGCTCCGCCGTTTCCGCGGACGGAATCCGATTGCGCCGACGAGAACGGTTAAACGTAACGTACGTCGCGCCGAAAGCTTTTCAACCGGACGAGGTTTGCGCGGAGTCCGCCGAACGACATCGGCGTACGTATCGTTCCGTTTTCAATCCGTTTTCGATAAACTCGAATGTAACGAAGAACGCTGATAATTCCGATAAATCCGTTCGGTTCGCCACGGCGGGACTCGGGCGGCCAACGTAGGGAAACATGTCGGTTTCGACCGAAATCCGTGCACCGTTCCCGTTTCGATTAGATCACCGCCGAGTTGAAAAAAAAAAGCGAGAAATCCGATACTCGTCGGTTCCGCGAATCCCGCGTCGTTATATATGGGTTATAGGTTATATATGGGCACGTATCGCTTTTTTGAAAAAAAAACGACAATCGTTTTTCGCGTCCGTCGTCCCCACCCGCCTCGTCGTTCCATAAATTGTCCGTAACGTTTTCCCGTTTCCAATTCTCTAATTGAAATCGGTTTAGGTACGAACTTTAGACGGCGAAAAAACCAATACGATAATATACGACGGAGACATTCCGTCTGGCGCGTTAACACACACACACACGTATATATATATAAACGTATTTTCTTTTTTCGTTCGACGAGAACTTACGCGTAATTTATGACGGGGGAGAGATAAAACGCTGCATTTGAAAAATACCGGTTAGAAAGGCCATAAACGCCATATTTATGACGCGAACAACGCGTGCGGACCATTAACCTGTTTCGGACCACGACAGCACTTGGCCGCAGACGCGCACGAACCGATGGCGCGCAGTGTGTCAGTAGACTAATAATATATTCGACGTCCCGAGGCGTTTTAACTATTTTCGAAGTAAACCTCGAATTCCCGAAAAAAACATCGACGACGCGTAAATGTCATTAACCGGGCAAACAGTCTTCGACCGGATGAACGTGAAATAGAGATTACGCGTAGGTTATTGTAGGTGTTGTACGAAACGCGCCTTACATACGAGTATAACCGTTATATATATATATATATATTGCCACACTTACGTTTTCCATTGGTTTCGATAAACGAATCGGAGAAAACCGTACGAAATTCCTATACGAACACGTACGATTTACGTATTGAAAAATACGAACGTGTGGCCATATGGACGAAAGTCTGTTTCGACGAAACGGTCGAGACGTAATTACGCGCGCTCGATACGCTACTCCTTTGTATTTATTTCCGTTTAAAATGTTATCGCTTCGCCGCCGAGTACTAAACAATTTAAATTTAATCGATTTTCGAAAAAACGTTTTTTACTCCCCTATTTTTGCTATCCACGAGCGAAAATATATAACCTTAAACGTTGTACGCGCGTCGTCAATTATGCGATACTACGTTTTTAGTTTGAACCGACGATACGGTTTACGTAGAGAGATAAAACCGAACTAACCGATTGAATCGCGTGAAACGGTATACGAATTTAATGCCAAGGGTAAACGAACGGTAAACTCGTAAACGCGTCCGACGAAAAAGCAATGTGTTCCCTTTAAAACTACGCGACGAACGCGCGTAAACGAAACGTAGGCTAAAAATTCGTCGACGAGTTTGGTGGAGGTCCGTTAAACTTCGTATCAATACGTCGAAGACGGAAAAAGTTTGACGGACGTTATTTGTTATTTTCCCGTACCGGACGCGTTTTCATATGCAATTCGGCGTCCAAAACACGTAATCACTTCGTACGCCACTCCGGTAGTAGGGGGATAATTATGGGGTACACCGGATATGATTGTATTGTTACTGCGTTTCGTTTTATATAACGTAAACGCGGTCCGATGGGGCGGGTAGGGAGGGTCTTAACTCTATCTTAATAGAGAACACGAAACGGTTTACAAATTGACAAATTTATTACCATATTCCCGCGCGTGCGTATGGTTATAATTACGTACGGTCCGCGTTTTCGTATACGTTTTACCGTGAGAAACAAAACACGTCGTACATACACCGCCGAACGTTTTAATAGTTTCGGATTAGTACGCACGGCGGACGTACGGCGGCGTTAGGTAATTCCGGCGTATTACGAAATTTGACGAACGAAGAACACGTGGCGTTTCTGCGGCGACGGCTCGGAAACGAATCGAATCAATGGACGAACGCGCGTCTTTTTACGTTACGCCGGCAACGAATGACGAGTACGCGTGATCGCGCAATGGACCACGACTATTTGCGTCCGTACGATAAAACGTACAATTAATGTTCAATTAGTTCGGACGTTTGATAATTTCACCGATTGCGAAACGTAGTCCGCCGGTTTTGGGACGAACAATTTTTTGTCGCGTACTTTCCTCGTCCATACTGTTTGACATCCCGTTATACAGACACCAGTGGCGAAATGACCGACGACTACGGTTTTCTCCGTTCGTTGGGCAATTATGCTCGTTACAATCAAATATCGGTAACGGGACGGACGTTACGACGACGCGTTTGTGTTTCGCGGTCGTCCGGTTACCGTGAATCGTAAAATCGGCGTCGAAAACGAACGGTATTATTCGTACAAATGAAACGACTTCGCGGGATTAGGAATCGATAGTCGACGCTTATTGAAGTACGCGAGACGTGTGGACGACGACGAAAACCTAACGAACGGCGCGTCGTCGAAACGATCGACGCCCACGGTTTGCGACGATACGAGCGAACGTGTCGTATATATGTATGTGTATGTGTGTGTAGCGTATCATTTTTCACGAACTATCAATGTCTCACCGAGTGTATCGAACAATAGTCGTCTCGGTTTAGGTTTAGCACCGAACGGAGCCGGAAACGAACTTTATCGCTTCCCGGCGCCGTTTCAGACGTCCGTCGGGTTTCCCACGTTAGGTGAGGTCTACTGAACAAACTCCGGAAATTTCGCGCTCGTTCCGACGTTGGCGGACCGTCACGTACGTTACCGGTCGGCCGTACCTCGTACGTAATCAACGTCTGGACTACTTCGTGGGCGGCTACTACGCTTCTGCCCGATACACTTGTCGTCGTCGTCGAAGCCGTCTTATCGACGACCACCCGTTCGGCCGATACCGTTTAAATCCGCTGTCCGATGTATTCGTTCCGTACGACCTCTAAGACACGGTTTTCGTTCCCTCGACATTGTTAAATATACGGCTCTAGACTAACCCGCCGGAACGGGCGTACAATGTCGAAAAGAAAAATTATTCTACCGGCTTAGAAACGAAACGTGCCATTTGCCTGGTGTCCCGTAAACCAATGACGACGGCGTACGACTTTCGGGGTTCGGCTACAAAATTGGAACGTACGCGAAATTCAAGTACTCCGTCGCACTTCACCACTAGCTCTTGACCCCTCGCAAACACTTTTGGCCGAGAACACCGAGAACCACGGGTCTCGTTCACGCTAATCGAACCTAACGCGCCTTTTCGAAATATGCTCGCGGCGCGCTTTACGGGAAATGACGCCGTGATATTTCGATTTAATATCGTTTTTTGTAACCTCGTCGATCCCAAGCTGAGCGTCTCTTCCGATGGGCGGCTAGTTAGTCATGTTTCCCCTCCCCCCCCTATATGGCGCGCGTTAATTCGTACGACAATAACGTAATACGTACGCGGTTGCGCGAGATCGGTTTAAAACCGCGCTAATTGAAATCCAAGACCATCGGCCTTAAACGAGTGTGAATATTATATGGGGACAGTGATACGACGTTACGTTTCCGTTACGTCGCGAAAATGAAGCTTACAAAATATTCGTGGCGTTTACGCTTTTACTCAGCTGTCGTGCGTTAAACGTACGTATTGGCCACTTCGGGGGGCGCGCGCAAATACAGTCCGGTAGCCGCGACTGCACGAGTCGTACAAATAGTCTATAACTTCGCCCGAAGAATAACCGTTTCTCGTTTTAGCGGACGTTAGGTTAACACGTACACCGTCCCGTCTAAATAGGATTCCGTACAATATAAACAGTACGTTAGAAACAACAAATCCCCGGTGGTCGCGCTCCGCCTAACCGATTCAATACGCTTCTACCATTCCTCGGTTCGGATATACGTCGCCACGGGGTTACGTTTGCCGTTCGTAATATTATTCGACTATCGCGTAGTAATAGTTCCGAATACGCTAAATATTCGAACATAACGACATATAACGCACGTGCACGCGCCGAGATCGTGTCGGCCAGTCTCCGTTTTTCAAAAACGTGGGACGTCGACGATGGAATAGTTCGGCGGGGCGTGAATTTTATCCGTCCGGAGAATATTATCTATCGCAAAATTCGGTGTCGGCGCGTAATCGTAATAAACAGACACGGGCGTGCGCTTAACATATACGTACGAACACGCTTTCCGTCCGAGTATACGGCCCGGAATCACGCGCCGATCGATTTTTCTCGATATCGATGGTTTTTAGGAGAACCGTCGTTTTCCACAGGCAACGGAATATCGTAACGCGCGCGAGACACCGTCCCGATCGCCGTACACGAAAATCGTTTTCGTCGTTACCCGACGGTCCGAACGAATTTTCTCGGAGCCCCCCCTCCCAGCAGTCACAATCACCGGCCATCGCGTCTGTTCGTTCGCCATACTTCGGCAATATATTTATTTATTGCCGGTAATATCGTCCGCTCGATTCGTACGCGCGTATACGGTAGGAACGCGGTGCCTAATAAGTACACGACAAAATGGAAGTAATTATACAACGCGCGCGTGTTTGTGCGCGTTACGGTGTCCTCGCGTGTTCACAATGACGTGTACCTGTCCGCGTATAGAGGTACAAGTACACGCGCTTTACAGTTACTATTTTTCGAAAATTACATCACGGATGTCAGTTCGTTCACACACCGCGTTACCGTTTAAAACGCGAACATAATGGACGAAAAAAATAAAGATGAATATGTGAGAAAAACGGATGCGCGCGCGTTCGTGTGTATGTGTGTGTGTGTGTGTGTTTGTGTGTATGAGACTGGTTCGATAATAGCCGCGCTTCTCGGATACCTATCTGCTTGCCCATAGTCGCTCGTCCTGTGGCACGGTCGGTCATTGATCTCGCGTGTCGCGCTCGCGCGGACGTATGACACTTCTGCGAATATCGCGCGCGTGATTCGTCGCGCGGCCACGAACGTCTAAGACCGTTTTCGTCGGTCAAACACGAAACTAACGTAGCATGCGCGCGCAAATCCCGAAAGTCCCCAGGGATCTAATTTACAACCGCCACCACTACCACTACTGCTATTACTACTATCACTACTACTTCTAATAGCCTCGCCAAGAATTCGCCAATCGCGGATCGTTCATCGGTCTCACCTGTTCGCAAGCGTGCGAGTATCTCATGAGCAGCGGCGCCACCACATGTTCCGACTCGACTTTCAGCTCCTTCCGGAGCTGCGTGAACTGGAACAACGCGTCCTTGTCGTACTCGACCCGCCGTTTCAGTATGGTCAACAGTATGGCCATCGATTTGTTCTCCAGCACGGGCTCCACGACGTTCAGCAACGTTTTGTTCTTGATCAACCGGCCCTGGATGTCGGCCTGTTGCAGGGACAACTGCCGCTGGTGCGACGCCTGCACCGGCGCCGGTCCTTTGCTCACGCCGTCCCGTTTGCCCGACGACGACGACGACGACAACAGGCTGAGCTCCTCCAGCTTGAGCAGCGCCGCCTTGTACGTGTCCACCAGCTTCTGGAACTCGGCCTTGAGCGCGTCGTGCAGATTGGTCAGCGTCTCGTCGCTGGTGCCGACCAGGCCGTGCTGGCCCAGACCCTCGACCGCTTTGTCCAACGACCGGCGGCGCACCTGCAGCGCCTTCCGCAGCTTCGGTTCGGACAACACGATCACTTTGAGCAGTTTGCGCGTGCTGCCCAACCACCGTTCGGTGCCGCCCGTCGAACCGGTGAACAGTTTCACCAGTTGCATAAGCACGTGGTCGGGCCGGAGCACCTTGACGCCGCAGTCGGACGACAGGAACACTTTGGCGTACAGCGCCTCTAGTATGGACAAACTGTGTGGCATGGCCTCGACGAACAAGTCGACGGGCAGCTGATCGAGGATCGCTTTGAACGTGTTGTGGCTGAGACGGTTGATGAAGTTGGCCGCCTCCCTGTACTGGGCGTTCTCGTACAGCAACAGTATACGCTTGACCGCGAACCTCGGGCTCACGTCCGCGATGGTCATCGAGCTCACTAGCTCCGGGAACCCGTCCACCCAGTTGGAGTTGCGCCACTGCATTTTCTGCACGTTCACCGCCTGCCGATTCCGGTCCGGCCTGATTCGGTTACCGTGCGGTGTCGTCGTCATCGTCGTTGTCGTCTTCGACAACGCCACCGGTTCGGAGCCGTACGAATTCCACGTGGTCGACGGGTCGGACAACGGCGGCGGCGGTAACGTCAACATTGTTCCTCCGCCGATCATCGGGTACGCTTCGTAGTATCTGTTCATGTCGCGGGGCGCATAACCGGCCGGCGTTGTTGGCTAGGCGCGGAGTACGCCGCGAATTACGGACGACGACTCGAATTATGGACAACGACTGGAATTACGCGCGGGACGAAAATTATTACTCGTCCGTCTATTTGTTTAGTGAACGCGCCACGGCGGAAACGACTGATCCGAGAAAGGTACACACACACACACACACACAGATAGTACGCACGAAGGACGACGTGCTCGAGTAGACGCGTCGGCGGAACTGGTCAGGTGAGAGACTCTCCGGAGACTGGGTGTTTGAAGAGCGCCGTCAGCCGGTTAACGACTCGCCCCTTCTCTCTCTCTCTCTCTCTCTCTCTCTCTCTCTCTCTTTCACTCACTCAAAATCGCTCATTCGATCTTCCCGTGGGAGAAAATCCGTACAGTAGTGGTTTTACTATAAACAACAACAACAACTACACATACGCGCACGCGCGTATGTATTCCGTCGGGTTCTAAGGTATTCCGATTTTTTTCTTACAACGACTACGCGATGTACTGTTTATTGTGATTTTTCGTCTCTCCACAAAGGCACGTCCGGTTTACTTCGAGAAATATACCGCCCGGTCCGTGGACACGGGAATCGAAAACGCACACTTTCCGTACGGCCGTTGTAATCGGCCTCGTTGTACCACTGTTACTGCCTACCCGACGTAGGGGATATGGTCTTTGTCCCGCACAATATAATTTCTTACTAAAAAATTGTCAAATTATACCGGCGCGATTACTGTCGTCGTATACACACGTTAGTTACAAGAAAACACGCGGCGACGGCAGGATGACGAAAGTACAGTCCCTCGTCCACGTCGGCGGCGGTACTCGTTTTTCGTTTCCGAGAGACGTAAACGGTCGAACGAATACCGTAATTCGTTTCACCCGTCGTTCGTTTTCGAACGGTCGTGCCCGAATCACTACGTACGTACCTACTAAGTACGTTTATCGACGTTTTGTTTTTTCGTTTACAAAAATTTCGCGAGAGTTCGTCGAAGACTTTAACGGCTAAATATCGTGCCCGACGAAATAACTTTACGTACGGGTAACCAAGCGAAAAACGTTATTAACTTTTACGATAGTTTACGAACGAAAATACTAAAAACCTGTCACGAAAAACGTATTATTATGAACGGATCGCTCGAAACACCGACGGATATGCATTTCCATAGAGCGTGCGTAAGTCACACGTGTACTTAACAGACACATCCGTGCACTTATATAGTGTTCGTTTAACTAATATTCGTATAATTTCGTTCAAATCTGAAAAGCACCGATGAAAAACGGTTTTTCATAAAACGGGTCCGCGTATTTGTCAAAATATATTATTAACGAAGTTACTACTCGTTACTTATCGTCATTTACGTTGCCTTCGCGTAACTCTTCCCGAACGGAACTGTTAATTAATAACGCTCTCCTCTCGCGGGACATTCGTTTATTTATTCGTATTCACGGTAAATACGCGCGATTAAATTTTCTACGCGTTAAACGTTAAATTGAATTAACGTAATACCGGTTTGTCTTAATAACTTTTTAAACGCACCGCGGTTTGGAGAATATAAAATACGTTTAAAATTCGAACTTTTTCGCGTCGGTCGACTAACCATGAGCGTATCTTTTCTACCAAACGCCTTATAAAAACGTTCGAAATTTCTCCCGGAAAAAAACACAATTTTTCGACGACAAAATTGAACGAAGTCAAAAAAATCAATATATGCGTACGTGCGTACGCGACACAAATAGGGTTTCAATCGAATTACGATTTTTGCGATTTCGCGTTATACCGATTTTTTTTCCATCCGTTGACCGACAGACAAACTACGTGTTTAACACGCTCGACGTTTAATACGATCGATCCGTGGTGTAACGGATAGTTGGTCTAATCCTCTTTATCATTTACAGTTTTCACCCAGATCACGATCGAATCGAAATCGATCTAATATTAGCCTCCCGCGCGTGATTGTTTATGGCATTCGGTTCGGTTTTGTTTTCTTCTTTTTTCGTTTAGTGTAAACACACGAGCAACGATAATCACGGGATAGATCGTCGTAAACGACGCACGAAACGACCGGCGAACGTCGTCGTGAATCGTGTATATCGTCGCATTTCGTTTTCGCGAATAATTGAGTTTGAGGGTGGTGGTGGTGATGGTGAGGGGAATGTGAACGGAACGGTGAAAAACAAAAACGAGGTATAATCGACCGTATTCGTTTGCGTACAATATAATACGTTTCTTTTTTCACACTCGTTTAAATATTTCGCGGGCTAAATATGCCCGGATAATACGTACGTACCAATACGGTGGCCCTTCGACCAATTTTCCACCTACGTACCTACATATATATGTATATACGACACGAATCGTTCGGCCACGCCGCGTTAAGATTATTTTAGACGCACAAAAGGAAAACCGCTAATATCATGTACACACACACACACGTATACTTAAACCGTTTATATTTAAATATTTCGGGTCGCTCCGTTTTTACTTTAGCGTATAATATACGAATATAATTCGTATTTACGTCCTAGATCGCGTGTAAAAACGATTCGTTTTACAACAATCGAACTCGGATTCCGCGGTCGGTGGTTTCGTGTCGTCGTTGTTACTATTATTATTAGCGATCGCGATACTATTATCGTTATTGTAACACCTATTTAGTTTTTTTACATTAACACGCGTATAACGACGACCGGATAACTAATATCGACGTTATAGCGTAACATTGTAGGAACACAATGTATTTAGGGCTCGTATTTCAACGCTCGTAAAAAAAAGAACGTGCCGTAAAATAACGAACTTTTTTTCGACGAATATATATATATATGTGGGAAATTGTCGTATTTAAATTGAACCGCCCGCGAAAACGGCTGAAGCATTTATAGTCACGGTCAAAACGGTATTGACGATTTAAAATGTACGCGTTAAAAATCGAAAAATTATAATTACATTTAGGGCGAACGTTTTCCTCGTGTATCTAGGTCGAAAACGACTCGTAAAATGAAAAATATCGCCGCGACGAAATTAAAACGGTTGTCGCGACTAGCGTGTACTCGACACACACACACAGCTTGAAAGGCGAGTGTTCCGAGGACTAAAACTCGAAATCCGATCCGCCGACGTTTGTCGAAGTTGCCGGTACACGTTATTCGCGATCGTTTGGAATCGCGTAAAAGTTATTCGGGAATTGTTACAAATATCGCGTGAAGATATATTCGCGGGACGTACGACGTAGTAACACAAAAATCGTGTTCGCGAGTATATAACGCGTGTGTAGTTTTCGGCCGGTCATTCGCCGCGTTCGAATAATTCGAGGCCGCGGTTCCGCGCCGACCGTACGTCGGACGCGAAATTACGCTATCGATTAGGATGGAAAACCCGCGACGTAAAAATAATTCGTACGACCGGTACTGTGGTGGATGGCGGGGCGGACGGTCGTTACGATTTGTTTGTTAATCGTGCGCGTCGTACGATTGATGTTGACGCGTTTCACCGCGAAAGAAAGTTTCGAACATGTCCGTTCTCGACATCGCGGTGTACCAGCGTCCTACAAAAAAAAACCGTTGTCTAGGCGCGGAGTTGACTAGGTACCGTCCGCATAATGTCGGGCGTATTTAAACGGCGAAGCGTACGATATTTCCAGGGACGGATAAAAAAAAAAGCGACGCGGCGACGGTAACGCCGTCGAATACTTTTAATCTCGCCGAGTCGTTTCGCCAATCGGCGTGATCTCTAATACGATAACGTTTACGATAAAAAAAAAAAACCGCCGGTACTCTCCCGAAACGATAACGGCCGCGAATTTTATTTTGTACTTGCTGGGACGGTATCGCGTAATCCGTAGCCCCCGGAACGAGCGAAACGGATAACGACGACGACGACGTCGGATACGATATAGCGGCCCGTTATACGCTTCGTCTCAGTAGAACGTTTTTCCCGTCTGTCCAATAACCTCCGTTAAACGATCCGCACCAATGCAAAACGTCCCTAAGCCGTCGCGATAACATTTTTCGCTTCGTTTGGCCAACCACGTCAAAACGGTCCATCGTTTTTAGCGCGCGCGCGCGTAACGTTCGCGTAATTAACGCGACCATCGAAATCGTTATCGCTTTTTAAATTAATAATAATAACGTCTCGTATCCGACATTGTTCAATCCCATTGTTGTTACTACAATAACACACGTGTGTAATATCGGTGTACGTAGCGCGTATATTAAACGCGTGTTATCCGTCGTATTGCGCGCGGACATATTATTCGGTCAAGGTTTCGTTTTGTTAATTGTTAATTAAAAAAAAAAAACCGATACCGATACGTACTATGGCGTGGATCGCTATCTCCGTTTTTCCGCCCGAAACGACCGTCCGGTCTAATAACTTTAAGACCCGAAGGAAGCTATTTATTGCGTAACTATGATCGCGACGCGTGTGTGTGTGTATATGAGCGCGAACGTATTTTACGCAATAAAAATCCACTTAAGCACACACGAGTTTACTTTGTTCGGACAATCCAATTTACGTTCGGACAGTAAAACGCATAACTTGTGTGTACGTTTAATTGCCCGAGAATGATCCGGCGATTTGTGAGCGGATCCTTAATGGCAGCCTGGACATCGCGTCGCGTCGTACGCGTATATAGTTTACGTTACGGGGTGTACACAAAGTACGCTTCCGCCCGCTCGCGTTCGTCGAGCCCACCCGGCAACGTTTCGGACACGCGCCCTATTACCGAGCCCCTCGATCGAGAATAGCCATTTACCAGACACGCCGGTTAGTATATACAGTGTCAATTTTCCGTCGCCAAAACAAACGCGACGGTTGGACGCCGCGAAAGTTGCGGCGAACACTTCGTCGTTTTGATAATCTCTCGGTCGGGTAAAGTCCTTAGTTTCCGACGCCTATCGTACTTCGATGTCCGAATAACGTCGCGATCGCGTTGAAAACTTTCGCGCGAAAAATTTCGCTCACGTCGTTAACATTCCGGATTCGTCAAGTAGAACGGCCGTCATCGACTTCTCGTTAACGGCGTCGTGAACGTTTACGATAAAATTCCGATATACTACGAACGCAAACGCGCACAAGTTCGGTAATTTTCGTCAAAATACCGTATAAAACAGCTCGTCGTTTTTCCTTTAAACTCTCCGCCGAATTACATTGGAAACATACCGTGTTCGTTCGAAACAGCGTTCTTAACGACGCAATTTACCTTTAAACAAACGCGTATACAGTTTATACACGCGTCGATATCGCGATTTCCGTCGTTTAATAAATCCGCCGATTTTAGGACGAGAAAAACCAACGAAAGTTCCCCCCGCCGACGTCGTTGCGCGCGTTAATCGTTCGAAATAATACGGGATCGCGGACGCCCGGCGTATTTCGTTTTGTACCGCGAGCGTCGCCAAAGTACCGTGACGTTAGAGAATCGGTGAATCGGTCCGCGTTCGCATATCCCTGTCAAACGACGGCCCCGATAGTAGAAAAAAGACCCTCCCGACACATCACAAGATCACGCGAAACGAAAACGATTGTTGCCGGGAACGTACGGCGTGACGATGGCCACACGGGCGCAACATATATCCTTCCGAGAAAAAAACGGACGAAACTAACGCGACGATCACGGTACTTCGTCGAATCGACCGTCTCACACACACACACAAACCTAACCCCGTCGGTCGACGTACGTTTAAGGGGTTATTTTCCGGTATAGAAAATCGATTTTGTTCGCACATGCTTAACGTTCAGACCATTAAGAATACAGAGAGAACGTATTAAAATTCCGGTAATTGTTATTTCAGCGAAGCGCCGGAAACATTTGGCGCGCCGAGCAACGCACTACCGACGCTCCTGAGGAAACTAGAACCGTTCGTAAATCAGAGCGAGTTCCGAAAATATATATTTTGAAGTCGAAAAAGGCACACACTTATGAATCAGGAATCGCCTATTAATATAACGTAAGTACTATTCTACGGCTTAGACCGCCACGGCTGTCTGAAACTTTTGCCCGAAACGCGTTCTTTTCGAAACAAATTTTTTTTAACGCGGTTGATGTGATATTTCAAGTTCTATTTAACCGGTTTAAAATTGCGTACCGATCTTCCATGCGTTCATCGTCCTTACCGTTTTCGCGTAGAAATTATTATTTCGATTATAATAAAAAATTAAAAATTACGAAAACGTCTTTTTTCAAAAACAGCCGTCATTTCGCGAAAGAAATTTGTCCCGTTTTCTCGAATGTAATTACGACACGTTATTACTAATTAAGAACCGGTTATACATTTTTGTTTCGGATAATCGAAAGGTATTTTTACCCCTAAATTTATTGGCCTATTTAATTTTCGTTTATTTTACGAACATTTTCTCGTACGTTTTCGAAATATCGACGAATATGTCGTAAAATAAAACGAACGTTAAGAATATTTGTTTTTTTTTTTTTCGTTCTGTCAAACTCTGGACGAAACGCCGAAAACGTATACGTCCGTGATGGACTAGAATATCGCGATGAAATGGCAAAAAGAACACGGAGCCGAAGAACCACGGCGGAACTTCTAGCGAGACTACGACGAGCCGCCAGGACACCTTTTCCGGTGTCCGCGCGTAATACGAAACGGTGGACGCGGCGGGTATGCGTGGAAACGAAGAAACGAGAAATTTTCTCCCGCGGTTACCGAACAGCCCGTAATGCCCGCGGGACGGGGCGGTAGCGAGGCGAGCGCGCGGTACCGGAAACGCTCGGCGGCCGTTTGCCAGTAGCGCGAGGAGAATTTCCCAAGACTAGAAGATCAATACCGTCGGCGTAAAAGCGACGCCACGCGTGGCGTTCGGTAACGCGTACGTGGATATTTTTTCGCTTCATCTCCGGCGAATTCCGAACGATTACGTCACGAGCGCGCGCGTACAACGCCGGTCGGTGATTAGCAGGCAGCGGGTCGGCGTCGTTCCGGCCCGTGTCGTTTTCACGTCGTCGGTCCGTCCGCCGCACGTTTCCGGGACAATATTCCCCAACGGCCGGCGGCGACTCTCCGATTCGGGCGAAATAATTTCGTTTCGAACACCCGGCGGCCGTTCAGTAACGTTCGTTTTCGAATACGGCGCACGCTGACGCCACCGCGTCACGAAACAAGGCGCCGCCGTATTTCCGGTCGGTTTTCGCGATAGCGCGCGAAATTTCCCGGTTTTTCCCCGTAATAAAAAACCGCAAATATATTTTTCCGACGGACCGTGTTGTATGTTGTACGTTTAAACCGAATCGATAAAGCGGCGTGTACGAACGCGAAATCGTCTCGACACGGCGATTCCTCGGTATATACTCGATATTTTAAATACATATACATATAAGGCGATTATCGTTTTTTTTTAATCGCCCGGTATTTCGTCATAAGGATTAACGCGTTTGTATAGACTACGCCGATTTATATTTCGTTGCCGCGAAGCGTGGTGCCGTCCACATGGCGGTGAACCTAACCTCGGGCGACCGTCGGATTTTTCGTGTGTCCGTTTCCCGTCGGCGTAACGAGAATCGAACCGTTTCGTTCGCGTACGTTTTCGGTTTGGTATTGTCCGGTCGAGAAACAACCATACCGAAAAATAAACGTTTCGAATTTATATTATCCGATCGGAACGTTCTCACGCGGTATATATTAATCCGAAAGCGACCGTAACGAAGGTTTTTTTTTATGACGGTTCTCTCCTAATTAAAACGGAATTGAAACCGACTAATTAATTAGTCGCGGTTAAAGTTACGTAAAGTTTATAGAGTACATGTACGCGTAGACATATAATCGAAATGTCGAGCACGACCGCTTGTTTATAATCTCTACTTAGAGGCGTTTCGAATCGAATCGGATTATATTGCGTTGCCGGGTAAAACAATTCCACAAAAACGCGCGATATCTGTTCACTTAACGAACGTGTCGTACATATAATAGTTATTTCGCCGTTTATCGGAGTTGTTTCGTTATTTCTAATCTGTTCCGTTATCGTCGCGTCGCGGAATAAAAGAAAAAATTCGTGAACCGCCACGATTATAACGCGTGCGTGGTTCGTGCTTAATCATATTTCGCCACGAACGTTTCCGAAAAACCGTCGCTTAGATCGGACATTTCGAAAACGTCACTCGTCCAATCAGGCCGGGAAAGCGACGAGCGGGTAGACGAAAAAAACAATTCCGGAATCGTAAGTCCGTGTGTGTATAGCGAACGCAAACTCGCCGGTACGTTACTATACGTTTTGATTCGATGTTGTCCGGAACGCGAACGTCAAAAGCGGTACCTTTTTCCAACGGTTCTAGAAACCGTCGTCAAGAATGTCCCGGACTCCGACGATTCTACTCTAGTTCGCGATTCGTTTCGATACGTTTCCGAAAGGTACGACGCGACTTCGAAATACTGTTTGAACAGTATACGCGTAGTATTACGCGACCCGTCGAACAACCGCCGACCACCAACCGACAATTAGAAATTCCTCGAAATCTCGCGGCCGAACGAATAAACGTATAAAAAAATTAAACGAAATACTACGGCGTCGTGGCGTCGATTTGTATCGAAATCCGATCTTTAGCACCCCCGACACCGACGCACCGAACGTTACGCGCAATATATTATAATATTCCGATAAAATCGTACACGGACGAGTACCGTTCGTGTGAAAAAACGTTTGGAACGTTTATTTACTACGCACCTCCCGCGCCCGAAAAAAAACGGTTGTTTTTTTCTTTTGCCCGAAGTGAAGAGGAAACCATTGTAAAACCAATAGCTTCTTCTCCTTTCCAGAATGTACAAATGAACGAACAAAGAAAGCCGAACTCAGTCGTATTATCTGTAGGAAATTCGAACGAGGGGAAAGAGAGGGGAGGAACACCAAAAAAAAACGTACCGTTCGGCGTATTTGCATTTATATATTTCCGCGCGGTAATACGCCCGTACCGAAAATAAACGTAAACACGCACGCACCCAACCGATTTCGTTCGGAATACTTACGACGACGGCCGACGGTTGCGTCGGTGTGTCGCGAAAACGGCAAATTTACGACGACCGTCCCGGGGCGTATTTGATCGTGAGATGGTGGTGAAGGAGGTGAGGGGGTGAAAACCGACGCGGTCTCTGTTTCGAAAAATACGCCGCGATAAAATTATCATACGACCCCCGTGGTGTACGTACAATCGGAATAACGGGCGATTCCGACGCTCGAACGGGACGCAATAATCGGCGGTGCCTAAACGTTATTCGCTTTTTATAGAAACGCGCGTGCGCGGGCCCCGAAAACGCGCTCAGGAGGCCGAGAATCGATTTGGTGTTTTGTTTCGAAACGGTGGGGTCGCTCGCCGACCGTATATCGAACGCGTTCCGTGCGTACCTTTGTACGTCGCGAAGCGATTCGTTCGGAAAATGTACGCGAGGAACGACGATAACGGCGGTGACGCGAGTCGGTGGTCACGGTTAAGTGAACACACTGAACACGGGTCGTCCGGTCGGTTTTTCGATTACGTTGTTCGCGCTCAACTGTGTGCGCGTCGATTACGCGCGTAAAACGAAAACCGCCGCAACATTTCGATCCGCTCGCCGGGTACCGTGTCATCCCGCCCGGTATACGAGTGGCCCGGACGGTTGTCAAGTACGAAAACGTACTCGGATACTCGGGCAGTGGGAGTTTTAGTCGAAACCCGACGGCGTCAGCTCGTCCGAACCGAGTTCGCTTAACCGTATTCGACGGTCGTCGGCACCCGTTTACACGTCGTAATGCCGTTCGTGTACGAATCACGCGGAAACGTTCGGTCCGCGGCACGTACGTATACGACGCACGCGGACTATCTGCCCGTTTGCCAACGTTATCGCCGGCCGTTGTCCGAACGGTCGACTACGCCGATAAAATATTACGAGCGGCCAAAACCGTCGTCGGTTCGAAAACGAACCGCCACGATATTCGGCGTACACATCACGGGATACGTACCGCGAAATTCGGAATTAAATTTGACGTTACGTGCGCGTATACATACGACGACGGCGACGTAATCTTACATATTTTACGTTCGCGCGCGACGAGCTCGTTTATCCGGCCGTCCGCGTTGTATAAAACGGCCCCGTTTTATATTCGTCTTTCGTTCGGTCGCCGCGAAATTCGGTCGCCCACTGAACGGCGGTCCTTCGTACGTATATAATACCTATTACACGGTACGCCGTTCGCGGACTCGTACGGATTCGTCGCCCGGGAGGTGGTAGATATAAAAATAACGGCAATAGGAATTCCGACGGGCTTAGATCCGTCGCGGTGTACACGTGGGAACGATAGAACGCAAATAACCACCGGACACCAATCGGGAGGACGTGACGCGTTTGTGTACGCGCGCTTTTCGCCGGAACGCTCGAGGCGACACGACGTCGCGGCGGATACAAGTGAAACGTATGTTCCCGGGTCGCGAGACCCATTCCGATACGACCGCCGATCGAACGTGGACGGGCATTTTCCACGTTCGTTTGCCGAACATTCACCATAGACCTGCCCCGTCCCCGAGTTCGATTAGATTGGACCGGTTTCGTAACGGCGCTCGCGGTCCGTCGTGAACGTACTCAACCCCGCCGCCGTATTTTTCGATCGGTTTTTTCGGAATTTTCCCACTGCCACTGGCGTCGTATTCGTTTATTTCATTCCCGTACAACGCGTTTTCGTATTTCTTCCGGAACGTTGAAAAAACCGGCGCGTTGTCGATCAATCCCTTCCCCCGAGCGCGCCCGTTTCGTTTACACACGGCCGATTGACGTCGTGGGTCGGCACGGGACAAAGGACCAAAGAGATTTACGTAGAAAATTTCCGAAAAATTCTCGTGTCGCGCCCCTCGAAATGATCGTGTTACGCGCTTCGACAACTGCCATACCCGAAAAATATATACTCGGGGCCGTCGATCGTACACAGGATGACGGTCGGTGCGTGTTCATAAATCGTTAAACGAACAAGTGGTTTACAGTCCCTTCGACGTCGTTTACTTTATTTCCGTTCCGTTTCGTAAGCCGTCGTACTCTTTTACACTCTGTTTATTTACTCCTCTCGTATTTCGTCGATATTGCTACGCGTTACTGCGCGCGAACGCCGATAACGATATTACGAATTCGATATACCGTTAAACAATGTTACGAACAATGATATTACGTCGTGTCACTCCGTACGGGCCCTTTAATACGGTTTGACTTTGCAACGTACTTACGTCAACAAATATATATATAAGACACGGATTTCGAGTACGAATTTACGAACGCGTTGACGGAATGCACCGGAAATACGTGGGGAAAGGTAGCCGAACTAAAACGACGACGTTTTCGACTTCGATCTTTCGAAAACGCGCGAAAAGCGATTGCGATTAGGAAAAAGCCCGCCTTTTGTTTTCGTTATCGCGAAAAAGGTCGCACGCTACCGTACGTACGTTATCGTCCCGTCGTCGAACGCTCAGTCGGTTTTAAAAACGGAAGACGGGTACGGTCGCTCGGTTTATCCGGTACGCTTCCGAGGTACGGACTAACCGGTGTTCGTGAAAAAACCCTATTACGCGCCTAATGGACGAACACGAAAACTGCGACGACTGCACGAGGAATGTATACAGATTCGACCGGTGGATAAGAAACGTTGGTCGTTACGATCGAATTAATCACCGGAGGGGGGGATGGGATACGTGCGAATATACGGACGACGTTTCACGCGTCGTTTCCCGTTCGTCGTCCGGTCGAAACACCGTTGCGTGGACACGGCGTAATATATTAATCGTTTATCCGGGGCGAGTGGTCGTAAAACGTTGGTCCGTTAAACGAAAAACAATATCGAAACGAGTCGAACGCGTGTGTGTGTGGTGGGAGGCGAGTACTACGTGTACTTAATAACGTTTTCTGCGGAAACGAAACCGCGTAACGGAAAAAATTGTCGCCGACAATTCGGAATTTCGTCGGAAGCGGGTGGGCCGTTAAATACGCGAAATCGGTAGGCGACCCGGGCGCGCGGAAACAGACGGCACGATCGACGGCGACTTGACGTTAATGATAGCCGGCTACGTTTCCCCCAATTTCGTCACGTTTTCCGGTCTGAACGGGGAAATTCCGTAAACCTTACGGGCGTGACGAGAGGGACGTGATGGGGTTTACGTTAAATTAACGAAGACAATTACGTACGCCGTCGCGCTCGTCGTTATTAAATAACGACGAACGCGAACCGTTTCGGCGATCCCGTCGCGCTTCGTTCAACGCCTAACGAATTCGGACCGGGAATTCCGTTTCTGTCGGCCGCGGTTTTATTGCTTATCGCGACCGCGAGCACACCCCCCGAGTAGACATTTCGTTCGACTCGTAAATCGTATGGTCGCGATACGCGGAGCAAGTAATCCGTGTCGAGTGATACGAGCGCGCGATATGTTTTCCGACATGTTTTCGTCTACGAACGTTTGACGACGCGTATCGACGGTTACGTACGATACATTGCCCGAGACGAATTCTCGGGTATACGCGACGGAACGTTCGAAATACGATCGGACGGTATACGTTTTGATTCGCGTCCTTATAGAAAACCGGTCGGCGTTAAACGCCCGAGTCTTTACGCCCGCCCGATTTACCGTCACCGAATAACAACATCCCCACCCCGTCCCCGTCCTCGTCCTCGTCACCAGTAACCGTGAAACACGTATAATGTCGTCGTTTCGGAAAATCGATCGGATCGCGGCGGGCGCGTTTGTACGCCCCGTTTTCGTTTTAATGATATGCGGGAATTTTTACGGGCCCGAAAAGACCCCGAGGAGTGTAGCGCGCGCGCGCGGAATTTCGCTTTCTATTTTTGTTTTTTTTTTTTCTATTTTCATTCTCGTGACGGGCCGAACTTCCAGCAGGTTACCTACCTACATATGATATTCTACTACACGGAATCGGCCGGGAAAAAAGCGAATCGAGTTTCTACGCGCGTACGCACGTACATACTAACCGTACGAGTTCGCCGCCGCCGTCTGGCGGTGTACACCGCCCGAGGTGGAGTCAGGGACCTTTTTCTTCGTTTTTTATTATTATTTTCATTGCCGCGCGCGCGGAGGTGACTACCTCTAAGTGTGTCAGTGGGTCGGAATGCGATACGTGCGCGTACGCGCGACCTAACACACACACACACACACACACACGAGCTAGCACGCGAGTCGACGAAGATGTATCTGTGTATGAAAAAATAACTGGTTTCGGATTTCGATTTTCTATTCGGTTTCGGCACGTGAATGATGTATTATAACAGTCGTAATTGTGTTATGGATGCTGGAAGAAAGTTATATATATATACACACACCTATCCCGCCGTGTAAGTATCACTAAATACACATTGGCAACTATACAAGGCATATATACACGAGCACGTACGTACGGGTATACGACGGAATCAATTGACGGCGACGCGAGAGTCGCGTATACCGACGATATCGTGTACATTCGTCACGGGACGTACATATTTCGACGAAACGTCGGGAAAAGAAAAAAATACACGAACAATGGAAAAAAAACGGTAAAAAAAACGTCGCGCGTGCGAATATTTCAACAATCGGACGAGAGTTATTAAACGAACACAATCATTTAATATATATTCGACATATTTGTGTAATACGAACGCGCGTATCGTCAAGTAGTCAAAGTATTCCGAGAGACGTTTAGAGGCGCGATTTTTTCGTGTGTACGTATATAAATATCTAAGATTTCGAAAGCTAGAGAAAGAAAATGACGACCGTCCAAAAATGAATAACGTACGGATAACGTGCTGTGCGTACGACGACGTACATAATCTCATAGTCGCGGATATGTGACGACGAACGAACGACAAAAAAAGGAATCCGAGGGGGGCAGAGGCGAACCGACCGCCGTCGGGAATAGTTTACAAATTCGAACGAAACCGGAAACGTTACGCCGAATCGGCGACGTGTTGTGTATGTCACGGGTATGTGGCCCGTCGGGACGACGTTAGGACGACGAAAACCGACTACTTCTGGAAAACCGCCTAACCGCCGTCGACCGACGCTCGTTAACGATGTACACGCTCCGCTGCTGGTGGCCATTCTGCCGGCGGTACGTTCGGAAAAAGACGACGATCTATTCTATTCGACGCGTACAACACGAGCTAAATGCTCACTAACGCCGTTGTCCACGGAACGTTTCCATTGTCGGTCGCGTACGATACGCCGGCCCCGCGCGTTTAGATACACGCGTCAAGATCGGACACGCTTTGTTTTCGATCGTGATAATAACAACGACTCCGATCCGTACACGCGTCGGCGGACCGAAAAAACGTAAATACGTCGTATTCATCGTCGAAGCGTACGCGAGCCAATTTAATTCCGCCTATAATATCGTTAATACGCGCGCGTGTTCGCGCACGCACGCACGTTCTGAAGCCCGGCGCACGTACGGGGCCTATTAGCGTTTTCGTACGCTCGTACGCGAACGCGGTTAAATAGTTTGATTTCGACCATTTGGGTTCCGACGTACGCGATATAATTTCGACATTCGCGTCGATAATGACGCCTAATAACGCGACACGTACGTTTGCACGCGGACTACTTTTGTCGTTCGCCGTACAAATCGGCCCGTTGCCCGGTCGAGCCCCGGCCTAGGACGGGACGTACAAATGATCGCGATCGTTCGAAAACCGCGAAAGATGATAACGGTACGGAAATAATAAATGGCCGACGAAATGCGGCGCGGCCAACGGCGACGTTCGCGGATAATGACGACGATACGTACGATACGAGTCCCCCGAACGTGTCCGTCTGTTTTTCCGGGTAACTTCGTTTTCTGGCGACGACGATTGGTTTTTCGGCGCGCCGCCGGAATCGTCGTCGCGCAAACGACACCGGTAGCTCCTCGAACAGAGGGTTCTTACGAAATAACGCGGCCGCTTTGGAAAATCAATAGTATACGTTTACGGTAACGTAATGGTAGCGAACGTCTACGGACGTTTTTCCGGGCTTGGAATTCGTTCGATTAAACGTTTTATCGCGTTTTTACGCCACTTTTTTATTTCCCTTCCGGGCTGCCAAATAGTGCGGGGGTAGGGCACTGCAAAACGCGTCGTACATATTTTAAAAATAATCTTTCGTGTTCATTGTTCGCCGTCTTTTAGCTAATTAAAACGCCGCGATTGTAAAACGTCGCGCCGGCCCGCGCGTTATTGCTCTCGTCGTCGGTCCTCCCACTGCGAACGTAACGATACAAATAACGATCGTAAAAAGAAACGTTCGTACACCGACGAAGGTTTCGTTCGCGTAAACAATTCCGCGTCGGGTAATTAAATACTACGAAAACGTTTTTAGCGTACGGCGCTTAGCGAAATAATTTACCCGCGAGAAGGATTTTGTTCCAAAACAAACGAACGCGAGTGAAACGCCCAGCGGATACTTTCACGTCAATAGTCCACGGACGTTTGTTTCAGTTTCGTGTGTATAAACCGTTATCTTGCGAACCATCGATAATACGGTTCGATACATATAGTTATTGTTGTATCTCGACGTGAATGTAATCAGAGCAAGGTGGCCAGGAGCGGAATTCAAAGAGTGCCGCCGATTGTAGAACTCGAAAACAACAAGACGAATGTTCGTGGAAAACGTGTTCGAATGGCTCGAGCGAATTGGACGATATACGTTTTTTTTTTTCTAAGATACTCTCGGGTCGTTTTTGCTAATCGCGCCGTACGTACGAACAACGAAATACAAGTGCACGGTAACGAACACGATAAATATTTTTGGTAGATTACTACGCGCGCCGTGTACACACACGGTTTATCCTAATTCGGAATTAGGATAATTTTAAACGCTTCCGACGGCTGTCTCGGTTCCGAGGACCAAAGAAGCCTCGAAAAATCGTCCTTACTAGCGTGGTGGGCGGGAGTGGGGAGGGGGGGGGGGGGGGGGGGGGGGGGGAGGCATTCGACGGACGCACGTCGACGATTTTCCTCCGTAAAACGCGTGAGCGTATATCGCGATAAAACGCCGCTAGAAACGTAGCTTTTCGGTTGTGTCGGTGAATTGCGTTTTCGGGACGTACTTTTTAACGTTCGAATACGGACAAATCGTAATTACCGGCGGTGATTATCGTGTCGAGATATTCGTAGTTTTCGGACGGTCCGTCAGAGGCGCCACTGAATCCAAACGCTATAGCGTAATCGTAGTCAATATAATAATAATATAATCGTACGTCGCTGAGACGGTAAAACGTGACACGACGTACGTGGCCGGACGCGAATGAAAATGGAAACAATTGCGCGTAGAGACAAACTCGGGGCGCGACGTACACCGGTATTGTAATTCGGATCCGACGAATTGCCGGCACCAATATCTGTGTGTGTGTGTGTGTGTGGGGGGGGGGGCTTGGAGAGAGAACGAATTCGATAGCGAGGAACGTTTCGGCTATTATCGCAGATTGTTACGACGTAACCGTTTTATTGTTGTTCGCGAGCGTTATATTTTCGACGACTATTATCGTCGTTATTACGTGCGCCGAAATCTCAATTATTATCCGACGATTGTCGGCACTTAAACGAATTCGAGATTTTACGTCGGAAACGCGTCGGTATATATATATATATATGTATCTGTAGAAACGCTATAACAAAAAGAAAATACGGGAACGACGTACGTAACATTTACCGAGTGTATTACGGCCGAACACAAACGCGAGAAGAAAGTGTACACCGCGCGTGGGTTTCGGAGCGAAATAAACGTTACGCGGAGGTATGTGAAAAAAAGCGTCGAGTAAAAAACGTCGTCGTCGGGTTCTCGCGCGCGCTGTCGACGGTGGGACGAGGGGAGCAAAGCTAGAACCGAATGTATGCGAACGGAAAACGCGCCGCTAGAATAATTCGGATTTACGCGCGATACTAACCGGTGGTTTTTTAAGAGCGTCGAATCCCTCGAAACGCGCGGTTGTTAGTACGGCCGACCGGTAATGGACTTTTACCGGACGGTAAACTAATGGCGCGGTTACATTCCGGGGACGTAGCGGGCTCGGGGTAACGAAGTTCGAAATACGATCAGAAGAAGGAAATTAGCGTTGCGCGTATTATATGACATGACGGGAAGACTGGCGGACAGATTGGAATCTAGAGAGGAACGTCGGTGGAAAAAACGTCTTTGAACGGCCGCGCCGAACAACAGTGCGCGCCACAATAGGATATAAAGCGTGTGCGCCGCGTCGTGTGTTTTCGCCGGACGCCCGACGTACGTAAACGTTCTCGTAATAAATCCGCTCGCGGCAAACCGAAAAAGAAAAACAAACGCTCGACGAAATTACGTTCCGGTTGCGCGGGAATCGAACTGGCGCGGAAACTCCTCTACACCGGCGTGATATAAACGACGGACGTAGACGCGACATCTAACTGAACGGAAACCCTTCGAAACGGTGTACGGACGTACAGATAGAACAAACGCCGGGAGGTTAGGTTTTTCGAGCGAAAAAATTACGATCCTACGCCGCGCAAATGACTACTTTTCTACGTTAGACGAAACGACGGCGCTGCAAAGCGCAACACAGTGCTCTAAAAAGTATGTTCGACGAAATTCGATCAGACGCGCTGGAAACGAATTCGGACGATCGAACGGACAGCACGTACGTAAAAGACGCGTTTGTTCTTCGTCGTACGAATCGTAAGTTTAACGCGAACGACGGAAATGACGGGTTAGCGAATAAAATGAACCGTTACGCGTCGAACGGATGGTTAAAACTCGTAGATCGAACGAAACAATACAATCGGGACACAACGTCCTATTTTATGCGTGTCATTTATGTACAACGATCATAAATATAAAGTTGGAATTTATGTTGGAAAACTTATCAATATTATACATTTTCCTTCGACATATTCCCTCCTTCCCCCTCTCAAAAAAAAAAACGCGTGATAAAAATCCGTATAGTTGTCGAAACAATACGCCGCCAAAAACAACGTTACTTGTAAGTACTTGTCGTGTACGTACGTCGTATGTACGAAACGCTTTTCCATTAAATAGCGCCGAAATCCGCCTTACTTTTCGGGACCATCTCTCGCCTTTTTTGCCCGATGGACGAACGTCGCCACGCTCGACGACGACCGTTCTCGGGATAGGAATATTCTCTACGTTTACCGTCATAAAAATTAGCCGTACTTACGCGAACCGATCAAACACCTGTAGTTGAAAATCTAATTTTCGACAATTTTGTAACTTTATATATATATATCGTGTACCGGCGTGGATTTGTTTTTACCCGTCGTCGGAGACGCACGCACGAATTATCGTTAACGATTTTCGCGTAACCATATAATACGGGACGGACGGAATAAAAATAAACGCTTTTGGTTCTTCGACGAAGATTTAATTAAGCTTTTTTCCTCGAAAATTCGAAATTAGTTTTTTAAGTTCCGAAAGTTACCTGTGCCCTCCCGCGTACCTCGCGCTGCCCTTTGTGAACGTCCTGTCAAACGCACTCGACCGTCACCATCGTTATACGCCCGCGTGCACGTCTCGACTCGGAGGTCGCCGCCGACACGAACGCACGCCTGTCGAAATTATACGTCGCCGCGCCGATTTTTCGGAACGCCGCGAAATATTGTCCGGAACCGTTGGACGAGAGCCGCTATTGTGTTACGGCGGAATTCATCGGTTCGTTTCGTTTAAAATTTAACGAAACAAAAACGAATCGCCGAAAATCGTGAAAAACGAATCCGACACTTTTATCATCCTCGGGCCCGAGCCGCGCGTGTACGTTTGTTTCAATTAACTGGACGTTTTTTATGGTCGTTCCGTCTCCTCGTAAACCGTAAATTATCGTTACGCGTACGCGCGATGTGCGCGTATTATATACGTTCGTATATTAAATATTCGCCCCTAGCGTACGACGACGAAAATAGAAACTCCGGCGCGACGACGTTTTCGACATTTTATATTAACGCGTCGACGCGAACGTAACGCGCCCCGGCGTCGCGTGTAGAAAAAAGCGTCGACTCGGGCGTTCTATGAGACCCGGAAACGAAATAAATCGCGTACGTATATTGTTACACGCGTCCAAAAACTGCGTACGCCACGGACAACGAGACGGCGCCTTTGATTTTCGCGAAAGACCCTCCGCCGCCCCAACACACGAGCTATAATAATAATGATAATTGTTCGCCGCGCTCTCTCGCTTTGTCGGATTATTAATGGCCATTGTCGTAACGCGAGTTTCAAAATACGAATCACGTCACCGTTAACCGGTACGACCGACGCGGTAACCGAATAGCTTTCACGCGTCACCGCGGTATACTTTACGGTACGCGTATAAATATATAAAATAGTCGAATCGTCGAATTTTCTTACGGTTTTTTTTTTCTTCGTTCTGTCGCGTACGAACGAAATAGCCGACGAAAACGTCGCTACGGAATTCGCCGGCCTGGGCTACGCTCGTCTCTAACGGCAAATACGCCTTTGCTAACAGAATCGATATCGAAATACGTGGACACCTTCGATGATTTTATTAGCCGTTACGTGAACGCAATACGTAAAAAATCAAGGTGTCGAATTAGACTGGGGGGAGAAGGAGGGACGGCGTGTACTCGGGAGTACACCGAGAAGGGAGTCCGAAAACTATAGACACGACCAACTAGTAGCGAAATAGTGACAAGCGTAAATTACGAAAATATCTCGTTCCGATAATCGTTAGGGGTGTTGGGAATAAGGCGCGTACGCGTCGTTCAGTGACCGTTTTCAGTCATCGGTCTGGATAGAATAACGCGGTGTCGTCTAAACCTTTTCGATAATTTGCGATCGTTTTTTTTTTTTTTGAGTCGACAGTTTCGCGTCACAAATCGAATTCGTTTTTTCCGCGTCGGATATGTTCGACGGTTTTACCCAACCGTAAAACGTCGTAGATATTTATTATGGTACATTTTTTATGGCTAGAAAACGCCCGTCCTACAACAAATCGTTCGCCATTTTCTCGTCGGCACCGAAGCCCACCCGGCAAGTGTGTGAGTATGTGTATGTATGCGTGTATGTGTGTGTGTGTGTATATAGTATGTAGAACAGTGAGAAAACACGATTTCCAAGCGCGCTCGTAACTTCGAGACTGAGGACGAGACTATTTTTTTTATCCCGCCGTCGTCTTTTATTATGTCTCGCCGATAAAAAGCGCGGGGGATTTACTATTTTGTTTTTGCGATCAGCGTGGGACTGTGGCGGCTGAACTAGATTTACGCGTTTTTTAGTTTTCTCACACTAAAGACATCCCTCGCTCGGACCCGCTCCTAGTACAAGCATAACGCAACCAATAACATTTTCGAACATAAAAAACTGTCGTCGCACATACTTATACGTATATATAAATAAATATGTATATATATATATATATATATGTAATAAGCCGTAAAAAAAAACACAACAACGTCACGCTTCGATATTTATTTATAACCGTATAGGAAACCATAAACTACGTTAATTACACCGACGGCGTATTGCCGTGCGCGCGCGTCATACATCATTTACGGTATCGACGATTCTATTACCGAAGTACGTTTCGGTTTCGACGTAAAATATCGTACACACACACGCGCGCGCACTTTTTTTAAGTACACGCTCCGGCAATTTTCGCATAAACCGTTAGCCGTTAACGAGTCACGTAAAAAACGGGCGTCCGTGTCGTCCGGTTTTCGGCGATTACACCCACCAAGGCCGAGCTCTCGGGACCGACGACGCTCTTCCGAGAACAAAAACCTCCGCCGAAAATTAGCGTACGGTAACGACCGCGCGAATCCACGACCGGTTGGCGGGCCCGGGACGTTGGACGGAATACGCCGGATGTGCGCGCGCGCGCGCCGTCGTATTCCGGTCCGTGTAACGCGTCGGCGTTTCGTTAGGAATATAGTAAACGGTGCGCCCGTACCGTAATTCGGACGAATAATAACGACGGGTATAAGAAAACGCGTCGCCGTTATTGTAGCGCTGCCGTATTAGACACGGAACACTTCTAGTAGTGTGTCATTGCCGGCGGAAAATCTATAATCGTGTGTAAATTTAACTAAATCCGGCGTCGAAAATGTACCGTACGTACCTGACCATCCGTCGGCGGGACGTGTACGAACTCGCGTATTCAATAGCACGGCGGTACGGCCGGAACGCGCGCGCGCGTCGTTTTTCCGACAAAATATTCCGCCGATATGGTACGCGGTCCGCGACGAAACGGACGACGAGTTCGAAAACGTCCGGGGCGAAGCGACTTTTTCGAAAACCGTCGTTTTCGCTTTCGCCGCGACGTGCAAGCACACACGGACCCCTCCGTGGACGACGTATACGGGGCCGCGTCCCGGTAACTCGACATCGCCTTCGGTCGCCGCGTTACGTTAGGTTGTAACCACGAACCCGATTTACGGGCGGTCCGTTTTCCGATAATCGTTCCCGCGTGTACTCGCACCCGACGCGCCGCTCGCCATACTTCCTTCTGGTGGCGATCGTCGTCCATCCCACGACCAGTGTTGTCGTTTCTAAAGGCCCCACAACCACGGCGACAGCGCTTCACGAATCGCGTATGTGCACGCGAATTTCAATTAATGGTAATCGGCGAATCGACCACCTGAGCGGTATTTTACGAACCATAGTTCACTACGCCCAACGAACTCGACCGATTTGTACTCGAAAATGTCGTCGTCTATTTCTGATACGGCGCACGCGCGAGTGTCATGTCTTTCGAAACGTCCCTTACCCTTCCTAAGTAAACCGGCCCCGGCAAAAACGTCCGATTGCCGAGGTGAAAAACGAAATTGTTTCGCTGGCGACGAATTTCCATACGCAATTTATTTATTAACGTCGATCCGACGAGTACAACGATAGAATCGACGTATTTAGTTCGTTTTCGAAATTCGCTATCTATCTACAAATTTCAGTTTCGAAAACCAAATTTGAACTTTTTTTTTAAAACAATTTACCAATTTTTTGATTTATTTTGTAAACGGAAAAGTCAGATAATCGTTACCTCATACAAATTATCGTAAGGCGATTTCCAATTTCGCACTAACCGAAGCGTAACGAATTAATATTTTGAACGCGAGATTTTTCACACTACTTTAAGTTAAATTAAAATCTTAAAAAAATATCGATTACAAGATTCTTATTCTAATCATTTTACGTATATAAATAATTATATATATATATATATATA